>JAKSZP010006711.1:0-172430 GCA_022478985.1 Massospora cicadina
CATTTCGCAGTAGTGGGTCAAGGCTGAAGTTGTATAAGAGTGGGCTGGGGGTCCCCCTTGTCGCAGGCCCCTTGAGGATGGACTACATCCGTTAGGAAACCTGGGCCGCGCACAGCCATTGTTGCAGATTCCATGAGCAGCATCACCCAGTTAATGAAGCGGGGAGGTAGGCGGAATTGTTGAGGCAGGCCCTAAGGTATTCCCAGTTTACTCTATCATAGGCCTTTTGTTGGTCCAAGAATACAAGTGCCCCAGAGGCTGTGGACTGACCACACATTAGCCACAGAGTGCACGTTATCCCAAATCGACCTTCTGGGGATGAAACCAAATTGTTCTGGAGAGATGGTGGCAGATGCTACAGTCCCTAAACGGTTAGCCATGATTTTTGTTAAAATTTTGGGGTCTGTGTTTGTTAGGGAAATGGGGCGCCAGTTGGCTAAGTCTAGCCTATCCCCTTTCTTGAAGAGTGTGACTGTAAAAGCCTCATGTCCTCCTGGTAGGAGGCGCATTTCCAACAGGCTTTGGTTGAGTGAGGCTAGCAGCAATGGGGATATGTATTTAAAATATTTTTTGTAAAACTCATATGGAATGCCATCTGGGCCTGGGCATTTTCAGTTTGCTGCACCGCGAATGGTAGTCCATAATTCGTTCAGAGTAATTAAAGTCATTATTTCCGGGTATCAGAAAATGGTGCGGATATGAGCTCTGTCAAGAAATTCCGCCATTTCGGCTGGCTGAATTTGTTCAGCTCAGTATAACTCGGAGTATATCTTTGCGTTTCAATTGCCACTTCAGCCAGTGTGTCCACGATAGAATTATCCGATCTTTGCACCTGTGTGCAGGCCACGCTCTGTCATGGTGCAAAAATTTTTTTGAAGAAGTATGCGGTGCACTTGTCGCCTTTGGTGATGCATGTGGCCCTGTATTGGATACAAACCCAATGTTTGTGTTGCCTTTCAAGTGCGTTGAGGTGGGCTGCTGCCTCTGCCCACTTCTGGCCCCATGCAGGGCTATATCCTGAGGCTAGAATGTTGGACTCCAAGTGGGCCAATTCCACCAGTGCACGCAATATAACCGCCGATGTGGCTCGTGAGTGTCTGGATGAGAGATGGCAATAGTGGCGGATGGTGTCTTTTTTGAAAGTTGCCCATGTGGAAATGGGGTCCGCGCAAAATGGTGCAACAAATGATTTTGCCAAAGTTGCCTCTTCCACCCACGTGGAAAATCCTGGTGCCGCAAGCTCTGGGGGGCGGATTTTGCACCAATGTGGGGCCTTTGCAACTGTGACAGGTAAGTGGTATGTTATTGAGACCAGTCGGTGGTCGGAGAATTCCATTTTCGTTGTTTTGAAGTGGGAGATGTGGGGTTGGAATTTCGCCATTGCTAGAATAAGGTCAATGCGGGTCATGGACCTTAATTGGCCATTGTGGATGTGGGGACGCGTCATGTTTTTGAGCAGTGGGGCATGTCGCAGCAGCGCATCCATTAACACAAGGGTAGCTTTTAGAATGCATAGTTCTACATGACCCTGTGGGGCGTGGGGTGAGGGCAGCCACCGGTCTATTGGTGAGGTTAGACAACAGTTCATGTCACCGATTAGGAAAGAATCGGGGGGTAGCGGGAGGGATTTGACCAATGAGAAAAATTCCTGATGCTCTTGTGCACCGTTCGGGGCATAACTGTTGACGATTGTGTGTGCAACATTGGCCCATGAGAAGGTGACAACGAGCACTCGGTCATTTAGGAATATTTCTGAAGATGTAAATTTGAAAAAATTGTTTTTCTGAATTAGCACCCCACAGTGCTTTGACCAAAAGGATAGGGATGGTAGGAACATTGTTTTCCAAGCATCCTTGGAACCTCGTGGACAGTGGGTTTCCTGGATGGCCAGGATATCCACTGTAAATTATTTTATAAAAAACTCAGTTTCCTAGCCTGGGATGGGGAGGCCTTGAGTCTGGCAATATTCAGCATCCCTAGAGTGAAGGTTTCCCCCATCGCACCTTAGGTGCAAGGGGGTGGGCCCCCTGGCCCACCAGCCTCTTCCAGGTCCCCACGGGCTTTCACAGCAGTGCAGGTATTAGCAGCAACGCTATTGGGGTTTTAGTTAATTTTTGTGGAAAGAGTCACGTTGGCTTTGGCCTTCACTTTTTGTTTTCCCGACGTTGGACAAATTTTTTGCGGTGCAGATAAGTTTGGTGCACCATTAAGTGTGGGGCAAAAAAAAAAATTTTGGTTGGGATAGGTCCTAAGTCAGTTTCAACCGGGGCTTGGGTGCAGCGATTGGGTGAGATCGAATCTCTCATTGGATCCTTGGATTGAGTGGCCCGTTCAGCTTGGGCCTCCCAATCTGATTGGGTGATGGATTCCCAAGTTGCTTCTGCCGTGAAGGTCTCCATGTCCTCCTGGCGTTGTGAGTGTGGGATGGTGGTGGTGACCTTGGCCACTTCCTTGGCCGTGGTCCTATGGGCCTGCTTGGCCTTCTTCCGCTCCTGCGGGGAGATGGGCTTTACCAATAGGTAGCAGCCTTGTGCTCCCCACGGGAAAGCCTCTTTGGTGCTTGCAGTTGGTTTGTAGTGTGCCTCTCCGCTGGCCATGGCCGCCGAGGGGTGCTCTTGATATGTAACGCCCTCTTTAATGGGGCACACATGTGCCTTATGGCCGAATGCATCACAGTGGGTGCAAATGGGGGGCGCGCTGTCCACAGTTATCCGGAATAGGTGGATGGTGTGCCCTGCGATGTCAATAAAGGTGGAGTGTGGGATCTGGGTTAGGTCCTTCGCGATCTCCTCAGTTGGGGTCAGAACTGTGATGGCTTTGCCGGTGCACAGGTGTGGCATCAGCGTGAAACGTTGCATTTTGAAAGATTGTATTTCGCTGTATATGGCGAGACCATCTTCAGGTGTTGCTCCAAAATGTCACGTTTTACTGTAGTAGGCAAAAAGTCAAACGTGAGGAAAATTTGGTTTGATTTTGTCCATCTGGTGCATTTAGTTTTGACGACCCATTGCCCTTCGGGGAGGTCGACCACTACGCGCACCACTGCAGCCTCGTCTGCTGCTATTTTGCTTTCAAAACCTAGGTCCAGCCAACCGCACGACATGGGTTTGAGGTGCCACATACACCACGGTCGGGAAAATTTTGTGTACATGTTCACAAAATTTTTCCCATAGGGCCGTTTTTTGGATGTCCAGATACACACGGACTCCGAATTCCACCGATGAAAGTGGCTGGGAATGTGGCGTGTTGATGTACTGATTGCATCGTGCTTGCCACGCGAGTATTCCCGGGGAAATTGTTCTGCCAGTTTTTTTAGATTTTTTTCTATTCCACCAGATTCTCCGGGGCATTTTCGAACATTAGAGGCCATGGGCCTTCCGCCTGCTCCTCTTGCCTTGCTTGCCCAACTGCTCCCAGACATGGGCGCAGACGAATCCCCTCTATGAGATTATCAAACTAGATTTAGTCTTGAATTGAATGTGTTGCAAAAGTGTTTGCAACGAGAAAGAAAAGTTCTTTTATCAGGTCATTTTTATTGATAAAGTATTTTAAGGAAGATCAAAGGAATAAACTATGATGAAATAACACTAATTAGATATTTTTTATGGTAGCTACTTGATATTAATATTCACTTTCTATTTTATCTACAAAGGATTTTGTGAAATTTATATAAAGCTCACAGCTCCCGCCATTAACTTGATCAGGGCGTGTACTAATTTAGGCCAAAAACGAGCTCAAACCATCAGGACCTTACTTCTCACCCAGATCTCTCATCTAGGGTGTGCCCTAAATGAGAGATAGGTGGCTGCTGCACCTCCCTGTTTGCCGTGTGTCTTCCCCAACCCATCTCCAGTCCAAACCCATCATTATTTTAGAATCTACAGAGTTTTATATAGGGAGATAAGACAACTCTGTGCAGACTTAGGGATTTTTAGGAAACCTCACATTAGGGTCCCCATTACCCCTTCTAACAGGTGGCTCAATCAGGAGTTATTTTGATTAAAATATATGACACATGGGAAAATCCCAGGTGTTATTTAGGTAATAAGTCAAAATTGGGGAAAAGCTGAAAAAGTTAAAATTAAAAAAGGGTGTTGAGCCCATCAACAACTTCTATAGTTGACAAAGCAAACTTGGACTCTCAAAACCTACCGGAATGGCCTAGGCGTAGTGTGGGAATCTTGGCTAAGATTATGGCTACTGAGAATAAATTGAGTCAATGATTTCCATCACTATCAAACTCAGAATTGGCGTTAAGACCCAAATGGCGAAGCTTAGTAATTCCCCCTAGCACCATGTAATACCCAATATCCTGCTAATGGAAGGGTGTTGGGTTATTTGTTTATTAATTTCCCCTTAGTTTATCTTTTAGTTTTTGCTAATTTGTTAGTTTAATTTAAAAATACCAACAGTCTGTTAAGTAGTATGTTTGTGGATAGGTATAACAACTAGCTCCTTTTAAAGAAAAGGCTCTGGTGGGAATATCTGACTAGATCCTTAATTATGTTAACCTGGCAAATACTCAAACATACTTCATTCCCTTACCCTGGCAGTACACTAAACCCCTTTCCCTCCATCATGAGAAAGTCACTAATTATAGGGTGTCTCCTTTTACTCTGGAGTTGCTGCCAAGAGAGTTGAGATTCTTAAGCCTACAGACCAGTCTTTTCTTGGCTCATATGCATCCTAACAGTTTTACTTGGTGATCTAAAATGGCAAAGTTTTAAATGTATATTTAGGATGTATATAGATTTAAGCCTGATAATAAGCTTTTGCTTCTTAAGTTTATTTATTGTACTAGATTATTAGCTAAATAACTAGTAACTATAGCCACTTTGCTTTGCAATTGTATTTATACTTACCCTTTAATAGAAAATCATTATATTCTTCTAATTAAAATGTGTCCATGATATATAAACCATATAAGGAAATTTAGGATATTAAAGATCAAATACTATGGCAATGGTCAATAATGCTATGCTAAAAAGACATAAGGCTATAAATGAGAATGTCAAAAATTAAGAGTATACCTTGGTTCAAAAAAGCACTATAATTAATACTTGTGTTATATCATTATGATCATTTTAAAAATATACGATTGGTAGGTCAAAGACTTTAACAAAGTAGTATAAGGATTTACCTACACCTACTGGAACACTTTCAAGCCTGGCTATACGGATACATGAGGCCAAAGCAACAATAATTTGTTGAATTATGGTTTCCATTCTGGTTTCTGCATATGGACCCCTTCCTCCACACCTGATCCATAATAGGGGAAACCTCTTCAGAGTAAGGCACTTGTCCCCCCTATACCTGGCGGTACTGGCTGGCAACAGGGCTAGCTCATCTACTCTGGGGTGCCTACCTTACTATACTTCACCTCCCCCTATTCCATTACATATATTTGTATTGTCCATCCCCTGGTTGGCTTACCCCATTTAGATAAAAAGTAGTATAAGAAGCTAGCTTCCTGAATTTGTATGCCTTAATATAGTTTATAAATATTGAGGAAACTAGATGTAGCAATAATCTAAATTCTACATTACATAACATTTTATTTAACTGAGGTAAGCTGACCAGGGGATGGACATTACCAAACTAAACTTAAAACTAAAACTAATGTAACAAATTGATTCAAACAAAACAACCAAATGAGCGATTGAATGAAACACACCAAACAAAATAAATGACCAGTTGGGCAGTGGAGACCGCTTATCCCTCCATGGTGGAAGGGGATTGGGGGACTCATCTTTGGCAGCAGCTTCCTCATCCCAGAGTAGGGTACGTGTCAAGGTGGATAGCAAGGGTGTAAGGGCATTGGCGGCATATGGTTCAATGTCACTAATGATTGGTATATACTGGAAAATTTCCAGATATGAAAATAGCATTGATATATTTGGCTAAAGATTTTTGGCTTTAATATGGGCGTCTGATAGTTTAACAAATTTGGTCATATTTGTTAAGGTAATCTTAGCTTTAGGCTTTCGTGCTACAATTACCATGTTCTGGATAGTGTCAATGACATTTTTGTGCAATTGATTCATTGTGATTTTACTTTTTGGGGTGAGATTTATGGGGATAACAGGAGGTGGAATACCTCCTGTGAGTATCGCCACTGATTTGGTGACAGCTTTGCAGAGGGGACAACAATCTGGTGTGGCAGCTGCTTCTATTGCAAGCTGGTGGTCACTGTAGAATGATTCATCATTTGGCTGTGGTGCATATATTTTGAGGGGGGTATTTGGTGTCTCATTCTGCATTACAAAACTGCTCAATTTGCAGAGATGGTTCTTCAATGAGGTTGCCTGATTTATCAATTTCAGCCAATAACTCCCATGGATTCTGGTTGAATTGAATTGGGGAATCAGCGTATGGTTGAGGTTTGGTTGATTCATTGGAGAAAGTATGGGATTAAACTGGGGTTCAAGCCAGTGCTTGATTGGAGGGAACATTTTTGGCACTGTGGCTAGGAGGAGGCTGATTGGTGGCTGCAGGTTCAGCTGCAGCATCAGGATTTGGGGGAGGGGGAGATAGGTTATACCCCATACCAAAGCTGTCTTGGGGTGGGCAGCAGATTGGAGGCTAGCGGGCAAAATATCAGCGCCATCAGAAGCAGCTAGGGATTGGCTTTTGCGTTTCAAATAGTCCAACTTGAAACAGGACAGACAGATCGTCCATCCGCCCTTGACACTGGCCCAGAATGGAAGGTCAGGGGCAGAAGAGATAACTTATGAGGGGGAATTGACAGTGCAATTTTGTTTGATTCAGGGCTGATCATGGCTTACGCCTGAGGCCCAGTGAGGCGTGTGGCCTGATTTGGGACCATAAATTAAAATATGGGATTGGAGCCATAGGCTGCCAAACCTTCCATCAGCTCCTGTTGGAGCACCTCAGGGGAAGGTGGCTGGCAATCCAGTGAACTGAACCACCAAAGTGGTATCTTCTGGAAGCTGGGTCATAACTGTGGGGAGAGGGGTAGCCTGGAAAACCAGGGGCACAGTTGCCGCAGTGGTGGCATCAGCTTCACAGGTGAAGCTGAGATCAAAATGCCCCTTATAGGGGCAAAAGTCAATAAATATGGTGGGACACATCACCACCTGAGCCATTTCAATAATGGCTTGGTCGTGGTAGGGGAAAAGTTCCCATATTTGACCCTAAGGCCAAAATGCATGTTTCTCTTGGGGAGCACCAAGGGGCAATGGGACACTGCTTGGGTTTGAGTGAGGTGGGTGTCAAGATCCTTGGGAGAAATGATCATCCCAGGGGTTTGGTATGATTGGCTAAGCCAGTCTAAGAACGTTTTCCTGCTGGATGGAAAATGGCAGGGGAGTTTTGCTGCTGCCTCACACTGGGGCAGCTGGTGGGGAATCTGAAGACATTAGAGCAAAACTACATCGGGCAACTGAGTTTTTTTATATATATAGTTTTGCTCAGAAGTTACACTGAGCAGAAAGAAAGTCAATAATAATAACATTATTATTATAATTTTATACCCTACAGCTCATTCTTTGTATATATAAGAAATTGGGAAAAAAAAGCCATGTTATATAATTGCTTAAACATTGTATCACAAAAACATATGGTTCCTTATAGTTTATCATATTACTTGAGTCCTCTACTTTAGCCACTAAAATAGTTCTGGAATTAAACACTACTTGTTTAATTTTCTTAATCATGGAGAAAATACATATATGTAAGGTTGGATCAAAGCATCATTTTTTGAATTATGATTCATTTATATGGTTAGAAACCTTATTCAATATTTAAGTTTAATAGTATGTAGCTGTAAGGCTTTATACATAAGGCAATAAGTCAGGTGGTGCCTTTGACTTTTTTTTCTATAAATATGCTTTATTACAACCATGCTAGACTGGTTGTATGTTGAGAGGATAAGGCCCTTATGTAGAGAAATTTCCAATTACAGTGCCAAATTGGCAAGAATTACTCTAGAAAAGTTATCTTTCAACACTGCTCATGTTCCCAGATTTCCTCTCATTTTCTGAATTCTGAATTCTAGTTCCTTTTTATTTTATTGTTCTTGGAAAAAGTAAAAGGATTTTACCATAAATTCTAACCTTTGGACCTCAAGTCCAACACTTAATTTTTTATTACTTTCCCAATTTCAAAATATAGTCTACATTTTTTGCCTAGTGAGTGCTGAGCTGACATGAGTGGAGCGCATCCAAGTTGAAATGTTTTTTAAAAAGATGTAGATAGCTAGATTAGAAAGAAGCCAATCATGGCATGCATCATAATCTCTCCCAACCCCAATTCTTCATGACCATTTAATTATCATGAAAATTTCCTCCTAAGGGACCATATAGTACTAAAAAAATTTCCTCCTAAGTGTACCTGCAAAAAACTGTAAGTCTGGAGACTCAACCTCTTGGGTTAGACTGGACAAGTTTACTTATAGAAAGAAGGGACCTAATGCCCCTGTGGAGCCCTTGGCCCAAATGAAGAACTTAGCCCATGTTGTTGATGAACATTGGTAACAACTTTAACTTTAAAGAATCCCTCCCCAGCATCCTCCTTAGTTGCTTCTTCCATTGTTGACAAGATAAAGGAGGTTTATAGGGAGGTAATCCAGTCCAGAGGCCACCAGAAGCATCTCCACCCTCCCTTGGCCTCCACCTCACCATTTTTCACTTCTTTGAATTTGGAGAAATTTAACCTCTAAACTCAGGAAAGGGTTCCTGAGTTAGGAAAACTAGTCTGGAACATGAAACCAGAAATTCTGGGTTCTTGGATGCTGACCCAAGTCAAGAATTCATTCTCAACAAATTTTAAAACATTTTAATAAATTGGCCAAAATTGATCCTGGTAGAATCCAATTCCGCCCCTCAGGTCCTAGAAACTCCACTCAAATTTGGATTTACATGAGTGACTCCTTTTCAGATCTCCAAATTATGTTTCCAGAGCTTCTATGACCTAGTGCATGAGCTAGCTGGCAACTCCACAAGCCCCAGCTGTTTACCCGTGAGCACATCAGCCTCTCCTAGGATAACTTGTGGCCCCCTTTCCCTACCACATAGCTTTTAAGACAACTGCCTCTAAAAAAGGGGAAGTCATTGGTTTATTTTCACTTTTTTCTTCCAATAAATCTGATCATCTTCCACAAAAATCTATTCTACAGACTCCACCTGTTTTCCAAGATTTTTTCATTACACCCAACCAAATATGCTGCATTTTGTATTTTAGGATCGATGATCATTAAGTGGTCCCTCTGACTCCTTGATCAGACAGCCCACCAAATGGTGGTTGTGATGATCAAAGGATATACCACAGGTTTGATATGCCAATCTGCCACTACCAAGAAACTTTTGAATCTGCCAAAATTTCCACAACAACCTGCTTCTCCCTCAACGCATGGCAGATAAGCTATGGGTCTGCCTCCCTTTCTGTAAGAGAATTGGAGAAGTTGGAATAATTTGCCCTGCCAATATACTGGTAGTTCAGCGCAATTTGGGCGAAATGAGGCCTTTGCTAATAATTGTGTTTCTCCATTTAAGAGGTGATTAATGGCCATCCTCACAACAGCAAGGCGGAAACAGGTAGCGAATTAAACAGGCCACCTCATTAAGAGCCAATCCAGCCCAAACCACTTTAATAAATTGTTCTGCTGATCCAATGACGTTCCTGGCCTTTTGAACCATTGCAAAATCCTATAACAGGTGTGAGGTAAAGCATGAGGCCTCCCAACATTCAAATAAATTGATTTGATATAATTCAAAACCCCAATCAGCATTTCCAGAAAAAGTTAAAAAATTAAATGATTTTCAGAGTCTTTATAATGATGAAAATGAACAAGAAAATTTGGAAACTGAGCCCAAAAGTCACCAACTGAAAACCCAGTAGGATTGGTCACATCATTGCCTCTCCCACTCTTAAAGATGCCCCTGCAAGACCTGCGGTTTTCCCAATTGCAGCCATTTGGTTTGTCATGGGGCCTTTGGTATGTTCTTGAATTTTTATTTCCCTCACAGAAATAACAGGGCGTCCCTCTTACAAGTAATCAGAACTGCTATGCCACTGGCATTCTGGGCTTTCCACTGGGTTGTTAAACACCCAGATTGGAATCCCAGCATATCTTTAATCAGCAGGTTCCTTGACAAAACCTGCAATCCTAGAAGAGTATTCAGCACATAATAATGACATGGTAACCACCTTCAAAAAAGCTCAATCACTTTATTTAGGCCAGTACCCTCACTTGTGAGGATACTGACTTATTTTAGTTTTTTCCCCAAGTCTTTAATTTAGAACTTTGCACATGTCAAAAATTTTTATTTTGTCTTTTTTTAAAACTATAGTGTTGCATTGTGGCATGAAATGTGGCCAGCCTGCACCTGCTGAGATAACTTATCCTATATGTAGAGGATTTTGAAGCCTTCTTATAATTAGTTGTTTGGTCACTTGATGGTTCCTCAGGACTGCAAATTGAGACTAAAGCAAACTTGGGCTTCCCTGTGTAACAGTCAGAAAAACCAGTTCTGACTGCCATAAAATAAATGATGCTTTACCACACCGACAGCACCAAAGCAGGCCAACTTCAAGTAGGGGAAGGTTTGGTGCACCAACAGCACCAAAATACCCCTACATTGAGTTAGTTATGCAAAATTGATTTGTGGTTGTTCTGACCCAACCACGCAAAAACTCCTCAAAACAGGATACTGGAAAAAGACCAACAGGTAAGCAGGGTATGCAAACCTCAAAACAACCTTTATCTTTATTTAGGAAATTTAAAAGGGCCCACTTGAGCTTGTCTGGGGAGCAACTGACAATGCTCCCCAGGAGGGAAAGCTAGGGACAGAATTTTGAAGTGAACTTCAGAATTAGTGGGTGCACCTTTTAACAGCTGGCCTTTGGAGGCCTCACCCAAATCATAGATTAGGCTTGTATGAGCCTAATCTACAATTCAGGTGAGGCACAACCCAACGCCCAAAATTGACCAAATCAAAAAATTTAATAATTTAACTCAGATTTGGAAATTCCAAACATGAGTCAAAGTGCAACAATTGAGACAAAATCAATTTTTACACCATGGTCCTAACTGAAGCAACTACGTGGACTACCCTGGAATATTGCCCTTCATCATATCTCACTTAGTTTCATGGTATGATGACATGATTGAAGGGACCAGCTCTAAAGATAAAGCTAGTTTTCAGGAGACTAAAAAGGTGATGTTGGCAGGCCTTCCTGACCTCAAACATACCCTATACCAGCGCTTGGCTAAGGCCAGATATGTTCAGGTCAGTCTAGGGGATGTGTGCACTTTTCAGCCCTGTGCAATGGCAAAGGCATTAAAACAAACTAGCTATATAATTAACAGTGACGGTTTTAGTTCAGTTAATTGGCAAACAGGGTTTTATATCCCATTTAACTTCTTAATTTTTTAATTGGGTCAGTTATGCCTACAATCAATTACTCAATTTTAGGCAATCTCAAGCTCTAATACATGGGCCAATGGAAGCGTGCACTTATTAGTGCACTTAGGCTTAGTACCACTTCCACTAATGGATGATTTCCCCATGACTATTTAATTATGTTCCCTTAAGGCCAACTTTCCTCATCAGTTGTCTTCCTTTAAATATAATCCCCTGCTCATTAACAGTTTTTCAATTTATGGTTACTAGTGAGAACCTGCGTGAAGACCTCCTCAAGGAGGTCTTCAACCACGTTGAATGTCCCCTTTTCACTAAAGTATTTACAATATCAATTGCACCATTGGGCCCCATTGGTTCCCTCCAAACTAAGACACCCAAACCCTCCAGCACTGATATCCACCTGGTTAGGGGCTTCCTAGTGGGGCCTACCCAAGCGTTCTTGTTTATTAGTTTCCAACTACTCTTCACTATGTTATACACCCTTGCATATGGTTTTTTGGCTCAGGCACCCTTCATGGTGCCCTTTATACCATAATTTTGGTGCTGAGTTCCTTGGTGTTGTGGCTGTGCAGATTGCACCACCTCACTGAGAACTGAAAAGTTATAGACACTCTCCTGAAACTTAGATTAAATGCCAACTTTTTTATTTTAATCTGATCTAGAAAATTCTGGCTCTCCTATTAAAAAAGTATGAGTGCTAAGTTGTTGTGAAATATTAGTTTTTGAGAGATAAAATTATAAAAATTATTTGAGGTAAGCTGGCCAAGGAATGTATATTTCTGAAACAGAACCAAAAACAAGTGAACTGAAAAACATGAACCAAATGCACTAAACAAGTGGTGAGGCATATAAAAAATATTAAAACAACTGACCAGGTAGAATAAGGGTGAGTTACTTATCCTACCATGGTGGAAGGGGAAGGGGAATTGAGGTGCTTATCCTCAGCATTGGAGTCCTCCTCATAGGAAAGAGTGCAGGTTAAGGTAGAGAGCAATGGTATGGGGTGATCAGTGAAATGTGAGTTGAGATTGCTGATGATTGATAGTCAGATAAATTACCTGTAGCAAAAATTGCACCTAAGTACTGGTATAAGCATTGTTCCAAGTAAAGGTGAATGGAAGGAAGCTGGGATTACAAAGCAATGGTGACATAGGTGACTTTTGGCTTGTCCTGCAAAATGACAGCCACTTTCTGGATGGTAACAGTTGTTTGTTTGTAGAGGCTAAGGATGTCATATTTGCCCTGTGGGGGCAGGGTCAGGGTAATAATGGGAGGAGGGATACCCTTAGCTAGTATTGCCACTGATGAGGCAGCACAAATGTGGATGTCAGTATTATCTGGGTGATCAACTGCTGCTTCAGCGAGCTGGTGGATAGGACAGAATACATGAGCATCTGGCCAGGGCTGTAAAAACATAGAGGGAACTGAATGGCGTGCTGTACTTGAATAAATTCTTTGAAGTGGATATCCTTTTCTTTGATAACATTTCCCACTTAATCAGTTTCAACTAATGAGGACCATGGCTTAAGTCATACTGGAAATTGATATTGGTGAATTGAAGGGCTTTGTTTATCAATTGAAGAATAGGGTGGGACCAAACTGTTGTTTAAGCTATCTCCTGATTGGTTGAAGTGCAGGTGGCACTGGACTGAGGAGGAGGCTGATTGACAGTTGCAGGCACCGCAGTGACAGCAGGCTTTGGGGGGGGAAGGATTGCACCTCATACTGGAAAGGCAGTGGGGTGTGTGGTCAATTGGTGTTCAGATGAAGATAATGCAGGTCTGGCAGAAGCGTCAAAGAGGGATATTTATGCTTTGAGTAATCTAACTCAAAGCAGGATGGGCAGATGGTCCACCTGCCCTCGATGCAGGCCTAGTTTTGAGATGAAAAATGTTTTCTTATATTTTACAAACAGATCTACCCCAGTAGATTATTATCAATGAGAAAATTTAAAGTTAAAGGGATCCAATATGGCAAAATAAAAATTTGGGCTTCATTTATCTTTAGGTTTGGGTTTCTTGCTTTTATCGACCATCCATGTATGTTACCTTCTAAGTTTATCAATGTTCTCAATATAAGGGAATATTTACTCAATAAAATGCAATAACCATCTCTAGTAACTTAAGATTCTACATGGAAGTTTGCAACCTAAAACTTTACATCCAGAAATTTTACATCATATTATTTTACTTACTTCCAAGTTTCTCTTTTAGTCAAGCAGATCTTGTATATGCCAACCATCCTAATTTTAACCTTGCCTCTAGATCTGATACAAATCATTCACTATTTTAATACAATATGTTAAAGTCCCGCATTAATTACGATAGAAAGAGAAGCTGATACCAATTAAGAGCTATGTTTAATTTAAACGTAATGGTACTTAGATTTACTAGGATTTTTGCAAGGCAAAAATGTCAATATTTATATTCTTTGCAACCAGCCCAATTCTAAAAATGTATATGCCCTCATTCCAAGGAACCTCTTTAACGTTCTAAAAACTTTATTAACAACTAAATACTTCCTTTTGGTAAAAATAGAGGTGCAAATCTATGGATATAATAGTCAATGTCATTATGCACACCAGCCTTAAGCCGAATCTTTTAGTGGATCTTCAGTACGGGCCTTTTTGGTAGCAGAATTAATAACCTTGGAAGAAATGGGAGTAGCATCCCCACGATCTAGAATGGTAGTGGCAGTAAGTAGAAAGCCGCTAGCGCCAGGAGAACTCATGTCGGGGTGAGTTCGGCCAGGTAGAACTTGATGGTGTCTGAGCCAGCAGTCTGTAATGAGCGGGTTAAGAAACAGTGAAGTCTCACGCATCTTTAGCAAAGTCTCAACTAACGGCTGCTGGATTAGCTTTATAAATATGAAAACTACCTCCTTGTACATGCTGTAAACGACAACCTGTCTAGAAGGAGCAACCAGCGGCGCCAATTTTTCAACGGCACCCAACGGATGTGTAGTGCTGGAAGCTATAATCAGGCTACGCATGGTTAGCAAAAGTTTGCGTTAAAACCATTACCCATCAAAACCACCTTCTAAAATCTTTGTCCTCTTGTCTATGAAATCCTTCTGAGCTTGAATTCGTCTCCGGTATTTTTCTGTGCTAGCCTCCTCGCCATCAACCTCCTCAACGGCTGTAGGCGCTGAAATGTTAAATATCTTAGCAAAGAAGTACTATAGTCCTTCTGCAGCTTGTCCCATCGTATAGTAAACATTGGCTGCATTTCAATTTGAGTAAAGTTAAAGAAGCGAACAATATCGAAGTTAGGGAACTCAGTTTCGTAGACACAGATCACCTCGCCTAGACCTACCCGCTCTGTTAGTTCTGGACCCCATTTGCAGTACCCCCAGACGCTCCATTATTGAAGCAACTACAAGACCTTGTGTATCATCCACCACCAGGAGCCTACACCCAGGGAACACGTTGCCAAATGTCACCATTTGGGAAAGTGTGTCCATACGAAGTTCCCTAAAAATCTATGAAAAAATAAAAATGTTTATACTTGATTTTAGTAGGATTCTTCTTGTAGAAAAATTCACATATGTTGTAAAGATTGGGCTTGAGGGGTGTGAAAAATCGAAGGAACCTTAGCATTAGTTAATAAACTTTGATGTGCTTACTTGGCTTCTTTGCGCTTAATATATTTGGCTTTGGAATATTCAGTTTTTTCGTCAAACTTGCTATGATTGGCCACAACTGTTTCAATAATTTTCTAATTTTATTCAGTCAAATACCCCTTCTCTTACATCTGCCGCCAACTCGCCATCAAGCGTACTTTTCTTTAGCTGCTCAATTTCCTCATATGATAACTTTTGATTTGAAGAATCATCTAGTGCATTCTGGTTGTTTGCATTCGTCTCAACTAAGAATTAGACTATATATAACATTTATCATTTACTTATATCATCTGTTTCCACAATTTTGTGCATGACGATGGCTCTATTTTTTACAACCTCATAACATAAGCCAAAAGGTTTCCCTAAGATGTCCTTGCATGGAAAAGAGCGAATTTGCCAAGAGAGACTATTCTTAAGAAATATTTTTAACTAAAATGGCAATTTAATTCATTCTATTCTGCTGACCCAAAAGTAAAACAATATTTTCGTTTTTGTAATTGAGCTTATAAAGATGATAAAAATATTATTGTCAATTAGTAAGCCTTTTCATAAGCTATGAAAACACCTTAAAAGATGATGGTAAGCAAAGTGGAAAATATAAAAATAGATATACTAAATAGCTTTGCAAAAAGATTAAGATTCCTCGAGGGCGTCGTCTCAGGACGAGCAATCGCAAAAAATAAAATTAAAAGGATTCGTATTCTAAAGTTATAGTTATGGACAACCCCAAAATTTAAGATCAGAACAAAACCACTAAAAATTAAAATAAAAGAAGGGTCAAACCAAGTTGTTGTACCCTAAAGCTAAAATACAAAATATAAATTCAAAAAAAGCGCTCACTTAAACCATAATAAGACTACTAGATAACGGTCAATATTTCGCAACAAAACAATAGTAAAAACGCAATAGGGTATTTACCAGTAAATCTAAGTTAATCCAAACTTACCCATTCTCCTTTAACTGAACCATCTTGATATTCATGCTGGGCATCTTGATCAGTATAGTTTGCCCCGGGCTTATTATATCTTGGTCAGCCATTAAACCTGTCTATTAATGTTTCAGAAAGAATTGAAAAAGTGACA
Organism: Massospora cicadina; assembly: GCA_022478985.1. Taxonomy (NCBI): domain Eukaryota; kingdom Fungi; phylum Entomophthoromycota; class Entomophthoromycetes; order Entomophthorales; family Entomophthoraceae; genus Massospora; species Massospora cicadina. The sequence goes on from JAKSZP010006711.1 coordinate 16,088, forward strand.
AAGCTGGTATATTAAAGTGCGGAACTTGCTAAATATTCTGTCACCACGCACACTCGCCTTGTCAAAATTTTCACTCGTTCTGAGTGTCTCGATATTTTAAAAGCTGACAGTGATTCGTTTTCTCGAATCATTTTAAACGCTTCATTTCACTTAAACTATATGTAATACGGTACTATTCGGAGGTGTGAAGTTGGAATTCAGGGTTTGTTTTGCACGCTGGTGCGTTTTTCCCACCTGATTCCAACAATTATGTGCAGGAGAAGTTGGTTCTCTACTGCGAGATATTTAAATAGGGGTTGTCAACCACTTTATAATTAAAAATATAAAACTACAACTAAAATAAAAGATTGTTTTTTATAGATTTTTATTAGTTGTGATAACTGGGGCCAAGAAGTGAACCCTCTTAACAAGTTGATACTAGTATTTAGAATTCGAGGCTTGAGTTCAGATTGCTTAGCAATATCCAAATTAGGAAATATTGGGAATCAACCTATTGGATCTCTCAAAACTCGCTTCACTGTAATGAAATGGCCAATGAAGGGTCAATAGTAGGTAAGACCAGTCTGTTAGGCAAGAATTTTATATATCTCAACCAATCACCACAAGGGGAAAATATTTGCCTTTTATGAAACCCCCTCCAAGGCTATAAAAGGGGTGTGTCGGACATTCTCTTTCTTGACTTAAGAAAAAGAATGTTGGAGGTATTAATGCTCCCAAATCTGCTACCATGATTGGCCCATCTCCTGCCCAATCTTCCAATAATATTGTGGTAATCAATAATATGAGTACCAATGGTGAAAAGACCTTGGCAGATTCTCAGTGGAATCCTAACTATCAGAAAAATATGGTTTATCACAAAAATTGGCTTAAAAAGGTAATAACTAATAGTAGGATTACTCCAACTTCTCAGCCAAATTTGAGGTATTCAATATTGCACAGATCTGAACCTCCACGAGGTGAGATTTTACCTGTTGATGATTGGGTGCAAATTAACAAATCATTACCACTTGGATCTGAACCCTCCCAAGGTGAGAAGATTTTACCCATTGATGATTGGGTACAAATTAACCAATCATTACCATGTGAGTCTGACCACTGCCAAGGTGAGAAAATTTTACTCAACAATGCTAGGGTGCAAATTAACTAATCATTACCATGTGAGTCTGACTACCATTAAGGTGAGAAGATTTTACTTGCTGGTGATTGGATATAACTTATCAAATCATTACCACATAGGTCAGTTTTACCTCAAAATATTTATCTTTGATCTGATAGGCCAAAAGCCTATATTTCCTAATTTAGATAACTCAGCTTTGTATACTTTTGCCTTGAATACCTATGGTCTCAAAATCTGAACTAGTTTAAATAGGAAAAATTAGTATTGAGAAGAGGAACTTCTTTGGTTTGGCCTAGCTTAACAATAAAAAACATAAAAAATTTTAACAAAGTATTATTTTATACTTTTATTAAAAATTAAGATTCTCACTTTGATAAGAATATTTGTGGCATCCATCAGTGGATCCCATAAACTGGTGCTCACTACAGGGGCTCACCCTGAATACTTCAATAAGTATTAAAACAATGGAGGCTGTAAATGTGAGCAGCTCTCCTGAATTACAATTAATTGCTCTCGAGAAGCAACTAGCCAGCTCTTTCTCCCATCTCAAAAAGCTAGAGTAATGGCTGTTCAAATTACCTATGAAAGACAGACACATCCCAGGTGAAGGGAGCATCGCTTCCTTTTTGTATGTTTATGAAGCTGCAATAGATGGCACCACTGATAAACAGAAAGCTCAGTACATTCTTCCCTGTTTAAGCTGCAAAGCCCAAGAGCTGATTGTTTCTCACATGGATCCTCAGAACATATGGCCAGATGTTAAGAAGGCCCTCTTGGCTGAATTTAGATCCAAGCAGAGCTTACACAGGGAAAAACAGGCTTTTATGCACCTCACCATGTATGAGGGTGAAACCTTCTTTAGTTTTGCTGAGTGGTTCTATCTCACTGCTCAAAGGCTGGCTACATCTAACCTGCTTACCCTGGATGATGCTATCGCCACCATATTAACAAGGTTAGCTTCACACCCCTCTCTCGCCAGGTATATCATATCAGTGAAATGCCACTTCACAACTTTCTGTGATATAAAAGAGGCTTTGTTAGACGTCGCCCATATTCCTTTAGGTGAGCTGCAGCCTATTGAACTGTTGGAGGTGAGGCCACCTGTACCTATTCTCCCTGCAAAACCTGCTGTTTTGGTGCAACTTAAACTGGACATCCCTCATTCATGCAAAGCGGAGATCCCTACTGTGGTTCCCCTTCAGCTCAGCCAATAGGTGCGCGCTCTAAAAGTATATCCTCCAGAACTACTGGGGTTGTGAAAATGCCAGTTAAAGTGAAGCTAATTACCCCACCTCTCATGGCTGTCTCCCCCATTTCAGTTACAACTTTGCCCATGGTTGACAATACCCCTGAGGCTGACTCTGAGGGGGTTACGATAATGTTGGGTACTGCATATTGGGAGCTCCCGCGGAAGTGGAGGTCCCTGATTGCCTAAACGCTGAAGGAGTAGATGAAACTACCATACCAAAGGATACTTACCTCCACCAAGCTATGAGATATATGGAAACTATTGACACAGCAAGTGACGCTGATCAGCTCCTATTGAGTTTAATTCATCCTTTACACTGAGGAACAGGTACAGGGAAAAAAAATGTCAGCGTAGGGAAAGGCACACCTATTGCTGACAAATCTCATGTGCCTGACTCATCTAAACAAATCATGCCAGTACCTTGCGTTACCAATACCCCAGGGGATGATTTTGAGGGGGTACGGATAAGGTCAGCTATTATGTTGTAGGAGTACCTGCTGAAGTGGAAGTCCCCGATTGCTTGAATGCTGGAGTATTGGATGAAGCCACCATACCTGAAGAGACATATCTCTGCCAAGTTCTAAGGGAGCCAGTCAATATCAATACTACCAGCAACGCAGATGAGGTGTTGTCTCACCTTATTCGCCCTATCCAGCATGGCCATACCATTCAGTCCATCCAGGAAATCACCCCAAGACCGCGTGCAAATTAACCTCCAATTTCCATCTCAAGGAGGTCTTAGCGCTATCACCCACTTTGGGGGGATACTTACAAGGGTCAAAGTGGTTATCCAAAAAAGTTCAGGTGATGGCTATCTTAGATACAGGCTCCCCCAGTGAACGTAACCTCCTCCAAGTTGATGAAAAAATCAAACTTGCACCTGACTTGGAGTACAACCAAGACTTTGGAACCACTGGTCCTAACAACACCTGCACACTGGGTGCTTACTTGTCTCTTCCCATTCATATTGGGAAGCTTATTCTATCAGCCCCACAGTGGCTTTGGATAATAAAAATTATGATATGCTTATAGGTACTCAGTTATGATTGAATACGATGGCATTATCAATATGAAGCAAGTGTTCTTGCCGTTGCTCAATTATGAAGTCCCCATAGTTTTAGCTCATGAAGAACCCAACAAGAAGGAATATTCTTGCATGGATGAGTACCCGCTTTCCGCCTTACCTATACATAATACCAACCTCGCAGAAACGGTCACTAAAGAAGGCCAAGCTGCCAATGAGCTCTGAGCTCTTTTACTTACTTACCAAGTGTCAGATAGGGTTTTATATTACCACAATTGCATAACTCCCCAAAGTGGCAAACTTGGATCAAACTGGGAGGGGTCATTTATCATCATGTATAAGAGAGAAAATGAGTATTCTATAAAGTCTTTGGCTACAGTAATTATCATAAAACAGGTACATAGCCGCTTCCTATGACCCTACACCTCTCCCAACATTCTTGAGGGGGCAATGTTGGACATTCTCTTTCTTGACTTAAAAAAGAATGTTGGAGGTATTAGTGCTCCTGAATCTGCAACCAAGATTGGCCCATCTCCTGCCTGATCTTCCAATAATATTGTGGTAATCAACAATATGAGTATCAATGGCGAAATTACCTTGGCGGATTCTTGATGGAATCCTGACTATCAGAAAAATACAGTTTATCACAAAAATTGGCTTAAACAGGTAATAACTAATAGTAGGATTACTCCAACTTCTCAGCCAAATTTGAGGTGTTCAATATCGCATAGATCTGAACCTCCACAAGGTGAGAAGATTTTACCCATCAATGATTGGGTGCAAATTAACAAATCATTACCACTCAGATCTGAACCCTCCCAAGGTGAGAAATATTACCCATAAATGATTGAGTGCAAATTAAAAAATCATTATCACTTGAATCTGAGCCCTCCCAAGGTGAGAAGATTTTACCTGTCAATGATTGGGTGTGAATTAACCAATCATTACCATGTGAGTCTGACCACCGCTGAGATGAGAAGATTTTACTTGACGATGATAGGGTGAAAATTAACCAATCATTACCATGTGAGTATGACCACCGCTGAGATGAGAAGATTTTACTCAATGATGATAGGGTGAAAATTAACCCATCATTACCACACAAGTCTGACCACCGCTGAGATGAGAAGATTTTACTCAATGATGATAGGGTGAAAATTAACCCATCATTACCACACAAGTCTGACCACCATTGAGGTGAGAAGATTTTACTCGCTGGTGATTGGATACAACTCATCAAACTGTTACCATATGGGTCAGTTTTGCCTCAATGTATTTATCTTCAATCTGATAGGCTGAAAGCCTATATTTCCTAATTTATATAACTCAGCTTTGTATACTTTTTCCTCAAATACCCATGGTCTCAAAATCTGAACTAGTTTAAATAGGAAAAACTAGTATTGAGAAGAGGACCTTCTTTGGTTTGGCCCAGCTTAACAATTAAAAACATAAAAAATTTCTAACAAAGCATTATTTAATACTTTTATTAAAAAGTAAGTTTCTCACTTTGATAAGAATATTTGTGGCATCCATCAGTGGATCCCACAGGGTGGTCAAGGAGTTAGTGTTTGTACTATAATAAAGAGGGATGGGAGGACCTTCAGAACAACTCCCCCAATTTGGCCGTATATTTGGCATAACCTAGCTATTAGCTATAGGCCAATTAGGCTGAGGATTGGGAGCAGTAGTATTACCTCAATTAGCAGGGTTCCACCAAGAATTGACCAGGGCTTTTTGGCTGATGTTATTTATGTCATAACCTGAATCACTCTTAAAACAGTATCGGACTGGTAATTGTCTGACAGTAGGTTTTAATCCCAGCTCAAACTTTTAGCATTTATATTTTTTAGAGTTCAGAACTACAAAATTCATCACAATGAGTTGTTCATACTATTCCTAAGATTATTTTTTTATCTGGAAGCACGGTCACCATTGGTAGGTTCAAGTGGCAGGGCATTCTATCCAAAAATATCTGAACTGGCAGGGTGGGGAAAAATCCAAAGAAATGATAACAGCAAAATTAGGTTAAGTTTTTAGATATTTTGTTAAAATTGTGACACACTTTTATACTTGATCAAATGAAAATTTCAAAGGGAAAGGGGATTTTGGGGTCTCAAAGGAAAAGCAGATGAGAATGATTTAATGGGCAAAATGGATAAGACAAGGGAGGGGATATCCATCAATGGGTTGGTGATTTTGGCTCTTTCACAACACTTCCCTTATTTGTTTCCATGCTGATTTTCTGGAGTTGAGGTTGAGGGTCTCAGACAGTTAAGACTAATTTGTCCACGGTAAAATTTCAATTCTGTAGAATTTTTGTGCAAATAATTAAAATAGAAGAAATCTGGTGTTAGTATTTTTGCCTATATTCCCAACCTGCTAAATTACCAGGAATTCCTAGGGGATAATTCCCTAATGCAAGGTGAATTAGAAATCAGTTGACTCTGTTTTGGAGTAACTATGTTTGGAGGATTTTAGGATATTTGCCTGTTTGGATCCATCGGGGATCAATCTGAATGAATGCTTAAGATCTCATTGGGCAGAGTTGCCAACGAAATAGGGGCATCTGATAGTGATTAACTATCAGGTGTATCAATTGGGATTGGTCAGGTTTTATCACTGACTGATTGGGAATGTAAGTAGTAAGTTGTGAGGCGAGTGATGCTTCATGCAACTAGCAAATTGATCAGTTGGTTCATGACCTGCCTTAATGGGTATTAAGTCCCATTACCTAAGCAGGTTGCTAGCCAAATATGGTTGGTTCACTTGGATTGAGAGGAAAATGTTAGGGGCACGTTTTCTGACTCTTTCTGTTTTAGGTCTTGAGGATGTCCAACAACAGAATCCTAGCCAGGATGGGAGAGACCATTGCTGCTGAGATAAGGATGGTTGATCCAATGACAACAGCTGCTATTTCATCAAAGAGGTGTTAACTGAGGGTCTGATGACCAAATACCCACTATGAATTCCCTAGAATTCACTTATAATAAAAAATATTTATATAGTTCTATAGTTTACAGTTCTATAGTTTTCATCTGGTATATATTTTTAAGTAGTAAACTTTATCAGCTTTTAATTGTTCTATTATTTCTCAAGGATATTATTGCTGTGTGAAATAATTGGGAGACCCTTTAAGGAAAAGAGTAAGGATATGAGCGGGGATCCAGAGAAGAAGCAGAAACAATTCAGGGATTGCTGCCAACTGTGTGTCGAACCAGAGAAACTGTCAACAGGGAATCTCAGAGAAAATTGGGTTGTACAGTACAAGGGAACAAATCCCTTATTTTGAGACATCTCAAGTATTTCGAGCAGGAATACTGGCCAAGCGTTAGGCTGAGATCTAAGAATTCCATTCAACTATGGATAATAGTTGTCATACTATTATCAACAATTATATCAACAACAATACAACGTAGACGAATTGCACAAGAACTGAACCTGTGCAAATAATAAGTTTAGGGTTATTAGCCAATAATAATCAGATCAATAAATTTATACAAAGTGGTGCTCACTATAGGGTTGTAGTCAAGTAGAAGAACTTAGAAGGATGTCATATAAAGACAAGTTAAGAAAACTATGGATGGAATTAGCCACCATTAATCAGAATGCCCTAAACTCAGCGGACCATCAAGAATTCACAGCCTTGGAAGAACAATTAGCCAAGATGGAGGAAGGGATTGATAATGTCATGAGTTTCAGGAATGAGTTAGTTGGAAAAGTAACTTCATTAAAGAAGAAAGAAGGGGACTTAATTTTTGAGGTCTTATATCTGAATATGGAGTGGAAAAGAACTGCGTTTATTTAAAATTTCAGCACTAATACCAAGTGACTATTCAAGCAGGTTGAGGAGCTAAATACTCACAAATTCAATTGTGAGCCAATTGTGGAAAGAAATGCTGAAGAAAGAAGTTTTTATACAATAATTATGAAGTTGAATACCCCAAGAAACATGCTACCTGCTTTTGCTGCCATTTTGGAGGTGACGCCTGAAGTCACTCCCCAAGTAAGCAGAGTGGCCAAACCTAGATAATTGGCTGAAGATACCTCAGAGGAATTTAAGATAATGCTAAATTTTTGCCAACATTTCATTGGGATAACACCCCAGCATTTTTCTGACTGTTCAATATGACTATGTACGGCTATGGTGATTTCAAAAGGTGTTGACGGTCATGAATTGCTTAGACACTGACTTTCAGAACTTATTGTTGCCCCACCTGGAGGGGAACAGCTGGTTGTACATGGAGGCCAAAGCAGCCATAATGAAGAAATTCAGGCGTCTGACAAGCATGTCGAAGTGCAAACAGGAGTTTATGAACATCCAGTTCCATAAAGATGAATCTTTAGCAAGCTTTGAGGATCAGTTCAACCAGAAGTTTCAAATACTGGTTGAAGCGAAGGTGCTGGATGATTAAATGCTAGAATCGCATTACAAGTGGCCCTTCAGCCCTATCACAATTTTCACCAAATGATGTCTTCTGTGTTCAAACAGATATTACTACCTTTCAAATGGTAGATAATTTGAAAATCTTGTGAGCAACCTTCAATGCCCCAAACAGAAGTTTCAAATCCAATCCAGTACACAATTTGAATCCCATGAAGGGGAATGAAGGTGCTAAAGTGACAAACAACCAAACTGTGCTGTGGAATAAGCCCAAAGAGTTCAGATGGATGAATAAGAAAGAAAAGGTCTGTTATCAATGTGGAGGGAAGGAACATTTCGCTGTGCACTTCAAGAAGCTGAAGGATCAAATCAATGTGGTCCAAGTGAAAGAGTCTGCTGCTGAGGAATTGGGAAAGGGCCCACGGCCTAGATGGGGAACAGTCTAGAGCTGCGAGAAGCCAGTTCCTCCTGATATCATGAACAAGGAAATTGACATCAGTGATCTGTTTGTGGATGAAGATGTAAAGGATCAACTGTATCAAGTGGTCAATTTGGACATAAACGGAGTGACAAGATTCAGGGTAAAGGAATTGACCCCAAGGTAATCAAGGAAGTTGCCCAACCATACGCCTGACAACTGGCAGTCAAGATACCGGCTGCTGATAATCCTGATAAATTGTCCAAAGGTACCATTAGATGAGGCAAACTTGTCAATCCCCCTCAGTGTGATAATGGAATTGTTTCCTGATTTATAGGTGCAAAGCATTCTACCCTATATTTTACTAATAATGCCGCTATACACTCAGTAAACAATATCCTACAATACTCTGAGTGTACATATATAGATATACAAGTAAATTGAGTGCAGGTGAGGGTGATTGTCAACAGTGGAGCACCCATCAACATTGTCTTGACCAAGTTGGCGAAGAGGATGAAGATCTCGCCTGACTTGGAACATAAGAAGTAGTACAGGACAGCTGGGCCAAATACCACCATCTTATGTGGATCATATAGATCTTTGTCACTGCAATTCAGATCCTTGGTGGTATTTGCGCCAGCAATAGTTTTAGCCAACCAAAACTATGACATTCTGATCAGGACAGAATTTCTATGCAAGTACAGAATTAAACGTAACTTGGAGGATAATACATTGACTATATTGGGTCAGACGTTACCATTAGTCTATCAGAAGGATGGAGGAGCTCCACTGAATAGGAGAAACAACTTTATCAATTTGATATACAAAGATGGCATTGTCCCAATTTGATACCAATTAGTTGGTCAGAAGTGATGAAAATGCTGATGGAAATCCTAGAAAATTGGGGAATTCCACTTAGGATCAAGAATGAGAAAACCATACCGCTGGGACCACAGTATATAATTGACATGGGGTTGACATTGGAGATACCTGAGCTGCTGTATGTGGAGGTCAGAAGCCCCTGGAAGAAGTCCAGAGTAGAGCCTTGGGTAACTCCTGAATTAATAATGCTGGGCCATGAGGAAATTTGAGTTCTCCTGGCAAACTTAAGTAAAAAACTGATGAAGATCAGGAATAATCAGATCATCTCATTTATTATCTAATCCCGATGGCTGAATTGAGGAGATTCCACGATTTTGGGACTCTTGATGAAATGGGATTACCGGCCAGGGTAATTGAGAGAATCAACCTATTGGATAATCGAGAGCAACTCGCTGATCTGATGGAAGGCCAGCAAGAGGAGGTGCTCATATTGTTCAAAAAGTATCAGGGAGTATTTACTCAGGACAACTACAATTTGGGATGCGTGAGAGATGTGATACACAAGGTTGACATCAGGTTAATTTGCCAATCAGGAAGAGACCAATTTGATGGTCAAAAATGGCCAAAGCAGTAGTGGAAGATGAAATCAGCAAACTAGTGAAGCACGAGCTTCTAGTTCCATCCTCAAGTCCCTGGGAGAGTTTGACTTTCTTTGTGAAGAAAAAGGATGGCTATAATTGGGTGGTGATCGACTACTGAAAGCTGAATAAAATTATGAAGAAGGATTTGTATCCCCTACCAAGAATTAATTATGTGCTAGATCGATTGGGAGAAGCAAAGTATTTCTCTGCAATGGGTCTGATCTCAGGATATTGGCATATCGATTTGCCAAAAGAAGACCAAGTAAAATATGCGATTAATACCGTGCAGGGGCTATACCAACCAACGAGGATGCCCCAGGGCCTATGCAATGCGCCTGCAACGTTTCAGAAGGACATGGACGCTATACTGAGCGACTTGAAGTTGGCGTGCATCCTGGTGTACTTGGACAATATCAATGTGTTCAGTAGGACTTTTACTGACCATTTACACCACATGGCTAAAGTATTTGAGAGACTGTCCATGAATAATTGAAAATTAAGCTGAGGAAGTGTCACTTCTTCAAGAAAGAGTTAAAGCATCTGGAATTCATGATCAACTCTAGTGGATTGCAGCCACAATCCCAGAAGATTGAAGCCATAGAACGGTTGTCTGTGCTGAAGAGTGTCCAAGACATCCAAGTGCTCCTTGGAATGGTTGGATACTACAGAAGATTTATTTGGGACTTTGACCAAATTTCTGAGCCCTTATTCCATCTGTTGAAGGATCTGAAGAAAATATTTGTATGGAATGAAGAAGCGCAGTAATCCTTTGATGAGCTATGCTGGTACCTGATAAATTCTCCAAATTTGAAATACCTGAATTTAGATCAAGAGTTCATGATACAAACTGATGCTTTGTTGACGGTGTTTGGTGCCATATTAAGCCAAGTAGATGAACTTGGGGACAAACATCCGGTGGCATATGTGAGCTGGACACTTTCAGCCGTTAAGATGAACTAAACCATAACTGAATGTGAATGCCTTGTGGTCATTTATTCCTGTAAGCAGTTTCAGGTGTACGTCCACGTAATGCACCTCAAAGTGGTGATGGACCACTCCTCGTTGCGTTGGCTCCATAATTTGAGAAAACCAGAAGGATGACTGGTCCAATGGGCACTTAAGCTACAGTATTATGATTACAAGATTGTCCACCAAGCGGGGCTTCTCACCAGAATGCAGATGGCTTATTGAGATTATTAATGGTCCAGATGGTATACCAGCAGGCGGATGAGTTGTTCCAGAGAATGGCCAATGGAGAGAGTGGGGATGAGCCCCAAGAAATCCAAGGTGCGCCTTGGAAAGCGATGGAAAACACTGAGACTATGGATGGAAAAGTGTTTTAGATGATTAATGGGAAGCTGTTACTATTCCTGAAGCCATCAGAAAGAGCAGCTATTGTTCAAGCCGCTCATAAGGTTGTTGGGCATGGAGGCCTGAGAAAAACAACTGATCATATTCTCCAGTAAGACTACTGGGAGTCAATCAACTACAATTTTACTGAATATCTAGCTTGTTGCATGGAGTGCCAGCTGCACAAGCCACATAAGAATACAACTGGATACTGACTGGTCCACCAAGGATTTTCCTGGCATACAGTGTTCATCAATGTGATGGGACTGCTGAAAATGAGCACAGGGGGGTCAAGTACATAATAGTTGCTATTGACCATATGATGAGATGGGTTGAGATGAAAGCTCTGGAGAAAGTAGACGCTACCAGCACTGCGAAGTTCATCCTGGATCAAGTAGTATACTGACATGGATGCCCGCAGGTCCTGCTTAGTGATAATGGGACAAATTTCACATCTCATGTGATCCCACAGTTGAATGAGATAATGGGGATCAGAGGAGTCATGTTTGTACCCTACCAGCTGGAGACAGATGAACTGGTAGAACGAGTGAATGGAAAGCTGGCTGGGACGCTGAGGAAGCTGGTAGCAGGAAGAACTTCTGCATAGGGAATGAACCTGAGTTTGGTGACATTTGCCTACAATTATAGTCATCATACAGTGACAGGAAAAACGCCATTTGAGTTGTTATGTGGGAGGAAGGCCACGTTGCCACCAATTTTATATTTGGTGGTGGAACCAACATTGGGACAAGTGCTGAACAGTACTTAAACTGACTGACAAATATCCTGATTGAAATGCAATTGCAAGCATTTTTTACTACATTGAAGAAAAGAATATGAGCGAAATTGACAGACAATAAGAATTGACTGGCATTAGCAGAATATCAAATAGACAAAAGAGTGGCTTATGCAATATGCATGGTTTTGGGAGAAGAAACAAGCAGGATGTGTTGTGGTCAGGTCCGTTTGAGATTATCGCCAAGATGGCAACTGAAGCCTACTCCCTCAAGTACCTTTTTGATGGAAGAGTATTAAATTGAATCCATGATAAGTATTTGAAGCAATGGATATATGAAAACAAAAGAGTTCCCAAAGGACCAATGAACCATTAAATTGGTCATGCTCTGATGATTAGGTCAAGTCCAAAAAAGGACCTCTGAACCAATATAGATGGTTAAGTCCTAAAAAGGACCTCTGAACCATAGAAAACTGGTAGGTTTAAAAACAGCTAGGACCTAGTTTGGGGAAAAAAGGAAAAATGATGACCTCTGAACTGAAACAAGGTCAAGTCCCATGGAAAAAAGGAAGAAAAAAATAAAAGATTAATAAAAGATATTGGAAAAAAGATTATAAACCATATAGAAAAAAGTAATATAATTTTATAAATTTTATTTTTATTGATTATCCTCAATATGGGGATGATTCCGCCTATGTTGCCTCTTGGGGGAGGGAGGATGTATTGCAGTAGGAATGAATAACCCATCAAAATCTATGTGAGATTGGATGCTAGCGAGGGCTAGACCTACACAAAACCAAGTTCTTTTAGTGGATGCAGATCCCAAAAGAAAATGACTAGGGGAAGGGAAATTGAGATGTCAGAAGAAGCCAATCACAAAACCCTAGAGCGGGGAGGGAAGCAACAGTATAGAAAGAGGCAGTTGGTGAATAACCCTGAGTAATCCCAATATGGTACTGGAGCCAGAAGGTTAGTCTTGAGCGCCTGCTGATGGGCTTCATCAAGAACACCAGACATATGGGCTGGCAGCAAACAAGGGGTACTGGACAGGGGGTTGCCAAATCATGCCCCCTATTAAAGCCATCAGCGGAAGATACTGATGGGAAGCGCAGGAAACAAGATATTCATGCAATCAGCGAATGGCATCCTGTAAGAGATGACTATGAGCTTCTTGGAAGCTGAAGCAGAAAGAAAAATAGAACCCAGAGGAGGCTGGAAGCTTCATGGTCCAACTTTGAAGAACTTGGCTGGCAAAGTGAAGAGCATAAGCGGCGGTATCCTGATCTAGGATGTTTTTAATGTCAGAAGGATTCAGCTCTAGGGATAAAGCCATGGTGACTTGGGCCCTCAGTTCTGCATAGGGGAGTTTTAAATGAATAATGTTGCCAATGGTGATCTCAGTAGCCAAGACAGTGGGTTTGTAGTATTGTCCAAGTTGGAAAAGGAACTAAGGAAGCAAGTCCGACCTGGCAAGAAAGGAGCAATCAAGAGCAAAAGCATAATTTCAGGAGCATCCATGATGATGTTTGGCGCATCTGCAAAAGGAGATGAATCCAGTAGAGTTTTGAAATCCAACTCTGGAATTGATGACAGAGGGAGAATCGACCACAAGTTGTTTAAAATGATTGCTAGCCTGGTTTTTACATAGGGTTGGTTACCATTTCTGGTAATTCCATGGAAGGACTAGCCACTGGTGCCAAACAAAGCGTATGAGTCCTGGAAGGACCATAGAAGAGGTTCCATCACACATCCCAACTCATCTACTGGAAGAGCCAAAGATCTTGATCAGACAAACTGTTGAGTAGCTGTTGGTACCGCAACTCAGAATTTGATATATGAGCTGGATGAGAGGGGGATTTCAGACTTATATGGAAGTTGACATTATGCACTCTACAATCCATTAAGCTCCAATTTTTAGAGAAAATAATCTCAAAATTAATGGGATAAGCTCTTCAGAGAAGAATTAAGAATGATACGAGCCAAGAGGTTATGAGAGAAATAAAGAGGAAGAATATAAATAAGTATTCTTAATCAAGCCACAAAACAAACATTGATGGCAAGAGTCTCCTGTCTAAAATGAGGAGAAAATCGAGGACGCCAGACCAATAATCCTGAATATGACAGCGGGTCATATGCCCTGATGGGGGAACTGGATCCTGGGAATAATATTGTCACAATTAAATCAATCAGCCCGGCACAACAGTAGATCATGGGGACCACGCTCTGAGAAGGCAGTAGCGAGGAGGAAGAGGAAGAGCGCCGCATGATGAAGGTCATCCTGAGCAGCATTGAGTACTGAAGAATGTACTCTGCTTGAGCCAATGAAGTATTTGACTGAGTGTCTGAAGCGGTGTTCTCATGCCCCAGTCCTTTTCTCGCTGGAAATCTAGGAAAGAGGGTTAAGTGTTGGGATTTTTGCCCAAATTCCCAGCCTGCTAGATTACCTGGTTTGCTAGGGGAAATTTTCTTAAGGCGAAGTGAATCAGAAATCAGTTGGTCTGAGTTTTGGAGGAACTATGTTCAGGGGATTTTGGGATATTCACCTGGTCATATCCATCAGGGATCGATCCAGATGAATACCTAAGATCTCATCAGGCAGAGTTGCTGATGAAATAGGGGCATCTGATAGTGAATAGCTATCAGGTATACTGATTGGGATCAGTTGGGTTTCATCACCGACTGATTGGAAATGAATAGTAAGTTGCAAGGCGAGTGATGCCACCTGCAACTAGCAAATTGATCAATTGGTTCGTGACCTGCTTTATTAAGTAACAAGTCCCATTACCTAAGCAGGTCGCTAGCCAAATATGGTTGGTTTTCTTGGATCAAGAGGAAAACGTTAGGGACACGTTTTCTGACTCTTTCTGTTTTAGGTTTTGAGGATACCCAACAATGGAATACTAACCTGGATGGGGAAGACCATTGCTGCTGAGATGAAGATGGGTGATTTAATAACAACAGCTTCCATTTCATCGAATAGGTGTTAACTGAGGGTTAGATGACCAAATCCCCCACTATAAATTCCCTAGAATTCATTTAGAATAAAAACAGTTATATAGTTCTATAGTTTACAGTTCTATAGTTTTCATCTGGTATATATTTTAAGTAGTAAACTTTATCAGCTTTCAATTGTTCTATTATTTCTCAAGAATATTATTGCTTTTTGCGATAATTGGGAGACTCTTTAAGGAAAAGAGTAAGGATATGAGCGGGGATCCAGAGAAGAAGCAGAAACAAATTGGGGATTACTGCTGACTGGTTTTCAAAATGGAGAAACTGTTAACAGGGAATCTAAGAGCGATCAGGCTGTACAGTATGAGGGAAAGAATCCTTACTTTGAGTCATCTCAAGTATCTCAAGAGGGAATACTGGCCAAGCATTGGGCTGAGATGTAAGGATTCCATTCAACTATGGTTAATAGTCGTCATACTATTATCAACTGATTATATCAACAACAATACAATGTAGACAAATTGCACAAGAACTGAACCTGTGCAAGTAATAAGTTTATAGGGTTTAATGGCCGATAATAACAAGACCAATAAACTTTTACATCTGGTTTTATAACTGCTGAATAATAGAATTGGCCTGATTATTAAAACTGAAAAAAATTTGTAAGAATTGTGTCATGGGTTGATAAAATATTCCAGGCATGACATGTGGTAAACACAGTTTTTTAATCTTCAGCCATGCCCAGTTGGTAGTAGCCTGGGGAGAAATTGACAGTGGAGGGTACTTGGGCTCTCCCTATGACACTGAGGGGGTCAGAATTTAGAGGCCATTGGTAGGCATTATTATTGGGAACCATGACTACTGAAGTAATCCCAGGCAGTTGAAGGGAGTGACAAAGCCCATTGGCTGGTCTCTTTTGAATCTCAGCCTCAACTTAGTGCTCACCAGCTGAAGGATGTTGAAAGAGATATCAAGTAATTGGGTCATTTTTACCAATGTCAATATGGTGTTGCCCCCAGTTTGGTAAAGGGTGGCATCTTCATCTTGTTTAATCTTGTCTTCATAATTCTGGACTAATTGGGGTAACTCACCATTATCATGATCCTAGAGATTCTCAGAATCTCAGGTTTTCTGGAAAGCTTCAGTGCATAGATAAGCTGTAAGTTGAGCAGGTAGTAGGTTTGGGGTAATGGAGCATGGGTGCATCTGATGGGCAGCATTTTCATACCTTAATCAGTTTATATATTTTGTGGTCATTTTCAAAGTTGGCAAGGATTTCCAAATTACTTTAGGGCTTGGTATAGTAGCATTGGGAAATCTTTGTGTTCAGAATCAACAGCATCAATGGATCATGCTTTATCAACAATCTCAACAGGTAAATAAAATACTGGGTCACAGCAGGGCTGTTGGGAGCCACTAGCCATCAGGAAAACAAAGGCGCTCTAAATGGTTTTTTGTAGCCAGTATCAAGAAGAAATGTCTCAGTAACTATGTTGGTAGAAAGTCCAGAGTCCAAAATGATTGGGAAGGTATACCCAAAAAAGACTCTTGGGTATAGGGTGCTCCATAATCTTTAAAAAGAGTTTTTGGTTTTTAGTTTAATCTTTGAAGTTGAATAAGGCCAATAGTTTAGTAGAAATCTTGGCGTAAATTAGGGCTCAATTTTGCATAGGTCATCAAGGGATATGGGAGTAAAAGTATCCTTTAAAATCTTCATGGCAGATATTTCATCAGGTTGAAAGGGACAACTTGTTGGATTGGTGTTGTTGGATTTTGGGATTTCTTTGATGCTCGCTAGTGCTTACCTCCCTGAAATTCAACAATAGGGGAATTTATACTACAAAAATAAATAACTGTATAACTATTGAACTTAGTATAAGGGTTTTTTTGGTTTATTGGCACTGCGCGGGGATAAAAGAGAGATGATCCTTTCACAACTTTCAATGATTAATATTTATATTATTTTTGAAGGTTGGAGGATTTTGGGATAGGTTTGGAATAGCTTCAGAGCTTTCCAATTTAGGTATTATGGGTGTTGACCCTATCAGATCGTGGAGGAAAGTTAGGTAGATTCTGGGATATGGACGTTGGGGTTTTGTGGTAGAATATACCCATGTGGCTGGGATTTTATGTACCCCAACCAATCACCACTAGAAAAATATTTCTCATTTTGGGGGCCTGCCACCACGCCTATAAAAGGGGGTGGCCCCACGCAGGTGTGAAGGACTCAGTGCTGTTTGGGGGAGCATCTTCCGCTGGTTTCCCCAGAGGCCATGGTGAGATTGATGAAATACAATCATTAGTTTTTATTAAATGTGCCCATGCGGGTTTCAAACTCATGTTGCCCAGATTAATGGGGTTCCACCAAGAATCAGCCAGGGTCTTTTGGCCTTTCTCCTTGACACTATAGTATAAATTGTTTTAAGAGCATCGGAGAATTGCAAAGAGCCAACATTTCCCCTTTTTGGCTGAATTTGGCCTACCACATTTTTATTTTTCAGTGGCAAGGCCAAATATCCAACAGGTGTAATAGGGGCAGTCAAGCTTTGATTTTGGATGAGGTGAAGCTTGGGTTGTGGGTTTTCAGTCTCATTCAATTCTGTTGGGTGGTTGATAATAAAATTAGACAGAGAAAATTCTTGTGCAGTTGATTGGACTCAGGGATTCTCATCATACGCCTCCAAAGGGATTCCATGGGATTTGGGCATCTTTGGGGATTAAAATTAAAAAAATCAAAAATCTTCTTTGGAGCTTCAAGGGGCGTGAATTGAGGTTTGGGTGCTTTTTGGGTTTTTGCACTCAGTAAATCATCAAAACTCTTCTATGAGGCTTTGAAGGTAGCAACTTGGGGCTCATGTGCTTTCAGAGTTTCTGAATTCAGTAAATCATCAAAGATCTTATTTGTAACTTTAGGGGTATTTAAAGGTTTTCTTCAAGTTGTTGTTCTTTAATCGCATATTCTTCCAATGGTAAAGTCAACTGTTCTGATGGTGCGGTGGTTGTCAGTTCTGGGGAGTCATTGCCATCAGGATCACCACTTTGGTGTGAGATCTCTGAAATTTCAGATTCATCATGACAGGAGGTTTAGATGACACCTAATATTCCTGTTTTATCTGGCAGCATAGTTGTTATTAGTAGGTTTGAGTGGCAGGGCAATCTTCCCAAAATATCTGAACTGGCAGAAAGAGGGATAAATCCCGAGAAGTGATAACAGGAAAAGTATTGTAAAACTTTTTATACTTTATTAAAAATGTAAGCAGGGTTTTATACATAATAAAATGAAAATCTTCTAAAGGGAAAGGGATTTTGGGTTTTAAAGAAAAGCAGATGAAAACTGAATAAATGGGCCAAAAAAGATAAGACAAGGGAGGGGACATCCATCAATAGATTGTTGATCTCAGCGGTTTCACAACATTATTTTTCCTGACTTAATCCGCCTTACATAATTTCAAACTTCTAATTGAGGTGATTGAAATTGAAGCTAATCTACTTACTTTCAAAAAACTAGTACAAATTTCAAGAATTCGCCAAATTTTCTTTTATTCCTTTTATCTGATTTTTTATGAAACAGAAACTACTTCATTTAAGTTGCAAGAAGAGATATGGTATTCTTTTTATTTCAATAAAATTTATTTGACTTATAATCTATTGATTTGGTTTATTTATTTTCTCTTCTTCTGCTTATCAAGAGTACTTATTTATCACTTCCTAAAATTATCCAACCACTTTTGCTTATATGTGTTACCAATGATTACAATGAGCCCCAAATTATACTTCATTAGAAATTGAAAATCACAATTTTATATCAAAGTAGAGATCCTGCTGATTTTTAAACCATATATTGATTCTTATAGACTATTGAAAGCAAACATCATCTAAAAGTTTATATGAGACTATATATACTATATTTTATCAGTAGATTTTGTTTATAAACAGTCAATAATATTTAAAAAGGGATGATGCTCATTACTTGAGAATTATCCCTGTGCTATTGTCTCCCTTATTCAATAACAGCGTGTAAACCTGTATAGGGGATAATAATTTGTTGTAGTTTTTCACAAATTTCCCAGAATTAGAGAAATGTAATGTGTTACATGAAGTCCTATTATATCAAAATACTTTAATTCTTGTAATACCACAAGTTTTCAAACGTTGTGCCAGTAACCAAACAACAATCCCAAAAGAGAATTTACTTGATCTAATGGAGATCTTTTTAAGTTAAACCAATTTAAAGGAATTGTTACCACTTTAAACATAACTTGAAAAACTCAGAATTACTCTGCTGACTCTGGTGTCCCACTTGGCTGAGATACGGAGGCCAATCTAATCTCATTCTTTCAGGGTCTCTAAAGTAGCCTACATACTACTCAGTACCCAAGGCTATGGAAAGGGTTCCTTCATTAATTAAACTATTAAATAAGCTTAACTATTAATGAAGAAAATAAAATAAATTAATGTGTTTAAGAAAAAGATATGTTTATTAGTAGTACAACAGCAGGTGTATTATTTTAAATCTCCAGACTGGGATTTAAATGTTGCTACCTGAAGGTTATAAAGTAGACCTGGGAGCTAAATGCATTATAATAATTTAGGCATAGGAGCCCTTCAATCCCAGCATCAATTGCTAACTATAAACTAAATTAAAACTAAACAATTATAAAAACTAATGATAAATTTGACTTTAAAATTAAAAATTGAAAATTGTAATGCAACCGTTATGTGAGATGGAATTACCTGTGGTTCTGGAAATTAGGAAAACATCTTTTATGAAACTGATCATTAAAAATACCAAGTATGGAGGTTATCCAAAATTTAACTCCTTTCCATTAATCATAACCTCCTTTATATTAGTGTGTTAATTCATGCTTGGGTTAATTCACCTCCTATAAATGATAACACTTAAGGGTATTTAACTTATAGAGACTTAATGATATTCTAGCAAAAATACTTCTTGTAAATGATTTATTCACTTTGGTATACTATCAATGATTAGTGAGCCAGCTAGGTTATTGTAATATATAGATTCATACCATCATGTCTAAATAAATTTTTAGTAACAACTATATAGCAGACTATAGCTGAGAGATGAAATTGTCTACCTTTTTTAGCACTATAGTGCCCAGTAGAAACTGTCTACCAATCTTCTGGATATATCATTTTGCCTAAGGTCAGAATAAACTTCTCTAGTGTATTTCTATAATATTAGTTTTCAACAGCAAATATAGTTTGTAAAGTAATTGTGTAGAGGAATACTGATGCTTAATTTTTATGATTATAATACGTATTACTGACTAGTTTATACTATTGAATAGCATTATATTATGTACTCCATTAAATATACTTGTTAAAATTTTGTTTATGTTATAAGCCAGTGATCTTATATATTTTAAATTTATTGCGGGGAAGGCTGACCATGGGATGGACACTTCCGAATATGACTCAGACGAGACAAAACTTAGTACCAGGGGAGGCACCCCAGAGAAGCGATGCTATCTCTTGTTGCCAGCGGGAACGCCACTTATGGGAAGGGGGAGGGAACGTGTGTAGGGGACGTAGCCACTATTGAGCACGTGTGGAGGAAGGGGTCTGATTTGAT
The DNA here is from genome assembly GCA_022478985.1 of Massospora cicadina. Classification (NCBI taxonomy): domain Eukaryota; kingdom Fungi; phylum Entomophthoromycota; class Entomophthoromycetes; order Entomophthorales; family Entomophthoraceae; genus Massospora; species Massospora cicadina. Next base: position 36,374 of record JAKSZP010006711.1, read on the forward strand.
GAACCAGACTGGGAACCAGGAGGAGACCAGCTGTTGGCGATGCGGTGGGAGATATCCAAACATCCACGCTTGAAAGTGATCCACCAAATGAGACTGGAATCTGTGGACAGCTTCAGGGAGGGTGGGGATGGATCCAGCGATGGCATCCAAGACAATCGTGTGGATAGTCCACATGGCAATTGCAACCACCAGAGCATGGAGGGAGGGTGGGAGGGGGAGGCCATTGATGAAGCAAACATATCTCTTGACAGACTGAAGGGATGTGTTTGATCCTGGCCTAGCAGACGTTGGACTTCGCGCCATATTACTTTAGAGGTGGGGCACTTCTCCAGGCGGTGAAACAGCGTTCCATACTGGCCACACACGACACAGGATGAGTGTAAAGCATTAGAGCGCTCAGCTGTACGATACACCTGCCTCAGGCAGCGCCACACATGGGAGCGGACTTGAGGCTGCAACAGAGGATGGTGTGCGTATTTCCAGATAGTCTTTTGGGTCTCAGTGGAATAAGGGATGTCCATCATGTCCAGGTAGTCCACCCTGGATAGGACTTGGGGTCGAATGGGGATCACGCCATCATGGATTGGTAGTCCCTGTACCTCTTGTGTGAACTGAGGAGAGGGGCGGCCTCTTTGGGTTGTATGTCCACTAATACGAATTCTCCACTCTGCGCTTCGCATGGAGAGCAGGATTCGTTTGTAGTGGGTTTTGGTCCCGTGAGGACCTGTGGCTGATGTGTGTGATGCGAGGTATTTCATCAGGGAGTGGGGGTTTAATGGATTGTTGAGGCCCAAGGCTCAGGAGAAGTTGGAGCAGGCCGCGCGGGACCAGTGTTGGGATGGGAGTGTAGGAGCAGTGACGGCCGCAATCCAGGTGCCCAGGATCTTGGCGGCATGGGCTTTGAAGTCAAGTAGGCTCATGCCACCATGATGATGAGGGCCAAACATGACCTCTAGCCGTACTGGTGGAGGGCGGCCTGACCAAAGCCAACCTTGTAGCAAAGCATACAGGGATTTGAAGAAGCTTGGGGAGAAGGGGATGGCGTGGGCTCCAAACCAGACTTTGGATAGGAGCATAGAGTTGGCAAGAACAACCCTGCCAGTGAGGGTAGTAGGGTGGGCTCTGAGAGAGGCGATTCGCTTCGTCACGTTATCCAGTATATGGCACTCCATTACTGCTGACGCGTATCCACCTGCCTCCAACCACACGCCCAGATGGCGTACCGGTCCTATGGTAGGTCGTGGCACAAAGGGGAGCACCATTGGAGCGGTGTGTTTGAGTTAGTAAGGCGTGGACGTGGGTGAGCAGATGGGCCGGGTTGGGAACTACTTGCTGGGGCCCAGCAGTTCTGAAACTGACCAAGGAGGATGATTTCAGTTTTGGAGGCGTTCAGTGCCGCGTTGCTTACCCGGGAATATTCCTGGATGAGAGCTTCAAGCGCGCGTGCATCTTTGTTATTAGACACCCCCACCACGCAATCATCTGCAAATGCCATCATCTTGACTGGGGTTTGGCCTGGCACATGGACCCCAGTGAGTTGGGCATTCACATTTCGCAGTAGTGGGTCAAGGCTAAAGTTGTATAAGAGTGGGCTCAGGGGGTCCCCTTGTCGCAGGCCCATTTGAGGACGTACTACTTCCATTAGGAAACCTGGGCCGCGCACTGCCATTGTTGCAGATTCCGTGAGCAGCATCACCCAGTTAATGAAGCGAGGGGGTAAGCGGAATTGATGGAGGCAGGCCTAAGGTATTCCCAGTTTACTCTATCATAGGCCTTTTGTTGGTCCAAGAATACAAGTGCCCCAGAGGCTGTGGACTGACACACATTAGCCACAGAGTGCATGTTATCCCAAATCGACCTTCTGGGGATGAAACTGAATTGTTCTGGGGAGATGGATGCAGATGCTACAGTCCCTAAACGGTTAGCCATGAATTTTGTTAAAATTTTAGTGTCTGTGTTTGTTAGAGAAATGGGGCGCCAGTTGGCTAAGTCTAGCCTATCCCCTTTCTTGAAGAGTGTGACTGTAAAGGCTTCATGTCCTCCTGGTAGGAGGCGCGTTTCCAACAGGCTTTGGTTGAGTGAGGCTAGCAGCAATGGGGATATATATTTAAAATATTTTTTGTAGAACTCATATGGAATGCCATCTGGGCCTGGGCATTTTTGGTTTGGCACACCGCGAATGGTAGTCCATAATTCGTTCAGAGTAATTAAATTCATTATTTCCGGGTATTGGAAAACGGTGTGGATATGAGCTCTGTTGAGAAATTCCGCCATTTCAGCCAGCTGAATTGGTTCAGCTCAGTATAACTCGGAGTAATATCTTTGCATTTTGATTGCCACTTCAGCCGGTGTGTCCACAATAGAATTATCCAATCTTCGCACCTGTGTGCAGGCCATACTCTGGCATTGTGCAAAAAATTTTTGAAGAAGTATGCGATGCACTTGTCACCTTTAGTGATGCGTGTGGCCCTGTATTGGACACAAACCCAATGTTTGTGTTGCCTTTCAAGTGCGTTGAGGTGGGCGGCTGCCTCCGCCCACTTCTGGCCCCATGCAGGGCTATATCCTGAGGCTGGAATGTTGGACTCCAAGTGGGCCAATTCCACCAGCGCGTGCAATATAACCACCGATGTGGCTCGTGAGCATCTGGATGAGAGATGGCGATAGTGGTGGATGGTGTCTTCTTTGAAAGTTGCCCATGTGGAAATAGGGTCCACGCAAAATGGTGCAACAAACGATTTTGCCAAAGTTGCCTTTTCCACCCACATGGAAAATCCTGGCGATGCGAGCTCTGGGGGGCGGATTTTGCACCAATGTGGGGCCTTTGCAACTGTGACGGGTAAGTGGTATGTTATTGAGACCAACTGGTGGTTGAAGAATCCCATTTTCATTGTTTTGAAGTGGGAGATGTGGGGTTGGAATTTCGCCAGTGCTAGAATAAGGTCGATGCAGGTCATGGACCTTAATTGGCCATTGTGGACGAGGGGAAACATCATGTTTTCGAGCAGTGGGGCATGTCGCGGCAGTGCATCCATTAACCCAAGGGTGGCTTTTAGAACGCATAGTTCTACATGACCCTGTGGGGCGTGGGGTGAGGGCGGCCACTGGTCCGTTGGTGAGGTTAGCCAACAGTTCATGTCACCAACTAGGAAAGAATCAGGGGGTAGCAGGAGGGATTTGACCAACGAGAAAAATTCCCTGACACTCTTGTGCACTGTTTGGGGCGTAAATGTTGACGATTATGTGTGCAACATCAGCCTATGAGAAGGTGACAACGAGCACTCAGCCATTTAGGAATGTTTCTGAAGATGTAAATTTGAAAATTGTTTTTCTGAATTAGCACCCCACAGTGCTTTGACCAAAAGGATAGGGATGGTAGGAGCATTGTTTTCCAAGCTTCCTTGGAACCTCGTGGACAGTGGGACTCCTGGATGGCCAGGATATCCACGGGTAAATTGTTTTGTAAAAAACTCAGTTTCCTAGCCCGGGATGGGGAGGCCTTGAGTCCGGCAATATTCAGCATCCCTAGAGTGAAGGTTTCCCCCATCGCACCTTAGGTGTGAGGGGGTGGGCCCCTGGGCCCACCAGCCTCTTCCAGGTCCCCACGGGCTTTCACAGCAGCATGGGTATTAGCAGCAATGCTATCAGGGTTTTTGTTAATTTTTGCGGAAAGAGTTGCATTGGCTTTGGCCTTTGCTTTTTGTTTTCCCGACGTCAGACGAATTTTTTGCAGTGTAGATAAGTTCAGTGCACCGTCGAGTGGGGCAAAAAATTTTTTTGGTTGGGATAGGTCCCAAGTCAGTTTTGACTGGGGCTTGGGTGCAGCGATTGGGTGAGATCAAATCTCCCATCAGATCCTCGGATTGAGTGGCCCATTTGGCATGGGCCTCCCAATCTGATTGGGTAATGGATTCCTGAGTTGCTTCCACCACGAAGGTCTCCATGTCCTCCTGGCGTTGTGAGTGTGGGATGGTGGTGGCGGCCTTGGCCGCTTCCTTGGCCATGGTCCTATGGGCCTGCTTGGCCTTCTTCTGCTCCTGTGGGGAGATGGGCTTTACCAATAGGTAGCAGCCTTGTGCTCCCCATGGGAAAGCCTCCTTGGTGCTTGCGGTTGGTTCCTAGTGCGCCTCTCCACTGGCCATGGCCGCTGAGGGGTGCTCTTGGAATGTGATGCCCTCTTTGATGGGGCATGCATGCGCCTTATGGCCAAACGCATCACAGTGGGTGCAAATGGGGGGCGCGCTGTCCACGGTTACCCAGAATGGGTGGGTGGTGTGCCCTGTGATGTCAATAAAGGTGGAGTGCAGGATCTGGGTTAGGTCCTTCACGATCTCCTCAGTTGGGGTCAGAACTGCGATGGCTTTGCCGGTGCACAGGTGTGGCATCAGCGTGAAATGTTGCATTTCAAAAGATTGTATTTCGCCATATATGGCGAGACCATCTTTCAGGTGTTGCTCCAAAATATCACATTTTACCGTAGTAGGCAAAAAGTCAAACGTGAGGAAAATTTGGTTTGATTTTGTCCATCTGGTGCATTTAGTTTTGATGACCCATTGCCCTTCGGGGAGGTCGACCACTATGCACACCGCTGCAGTCTCGTCTACTGCTATTTTGCTTTTGAAACCTAGGTCCAGCCAACTGCGCGACATGGAGTGAGGTGCAACGTACACCGCGGTCAGGAAAATTTTGTGTACATCTTCACAAAATTTTTCCCATAGGGCCGTTTATTGGATGTCCAGATACACACAGACTCCAAATTCCACCGACGAAAGTGGCTGGGAATGTGGCGTGTTGATGTACTGGTTGCATCGTGCTTGCCATGCGAGTATCTCTGGGGAAATTGTGACCGCTGGTTTTTTTAGATTTTTTTTTCTATTCCGCCAGATTCTCTGGGGCGTTTTTGAACGTTAGAGGCCGCAGGCCTTCCGCCTGCTCCTCTTGCCTTGCTTGCCCAACTGCTCCCATACATGGGCGCAGACTAATCCCCTCTATGAGATTATCAAACTAGATTTAGTCTTGAATTGAATGGGTTGCAAAAGTGTTTGCAATGAGAAAGAAAAGTCCAGTGATCTTATATAAAACAATATTAGAAACTCTCTAGTACTGCTCCTTAGATATATAAATACTTCTCATTTCAAGAGCTTTATATCATACTGAGCCTTAAATCTGACAATTAAAATATTTAAGTAATCTCCAGGTTATAAAGCCCCATAGAAAATATAGAAAGCTTTTAATCAATAACTATAAGAAATTTAGGTCAATATTTGGTATATGTTAGTCAATAGTTGGTAGAATCAGTTTTGATATAAAGGTTTTTGCTAAATCCCAATCCCATATTCTTAGTTGCAATATTTTTTCCAAAGCATAAAATATAGTTATATTGTGAAGGTTGGATTATACCTTGATCATTACACTACCCCATGGATGAGAATATAAGTTGCAACATTTCAGAGTAGCTAGATCAGCTGCTAACATTTCTCATGAAATAATTACTGGTGCAAATTTTTAAGATAGGAAAAAGCTATGAATTAATGTGCCAAATTGCCTACTCTGCGTGACTTGAAACACACCTGGATTATCTCATGGTAAGGGCCAAACACACCCAGGTTGTTACCAAGGATTATTGCATTGAGTTATAAAGTATTAGATTGACGGCACTAAAAGCAATGCTTTATATCCCCACAAAAAATGAAATAATTACATTGATTTCTAAATGGATATTTAAACAACACAAAAGTATAATTAAACTAAATGGGCAAGATGAATATAAAATGTACAAAAAATGAGTTAAGGCATACCAAAGTTATGGTGCCATCATTGATGGTAGTCTTGTTTTACTGGCCAAATTTGGTTAAGTGCCTTGATGAAATGACCATGACCAACCCCCAATTTTATTTATAGTTGTATTTTGTCGAACCACTTTGTCAGACAATTACAAGCCTGATGTTGTATTAAGAGTGATTCAGGTTTCAATTTGAATGACATCAGCCAAAAGACCCTAGTCAATCCTTAGTAGAACTATTTGAATTGGGGCAATAATTCTTGTTTATTTATTTGAGGCAAGCGACCAGGAGACAGACATTACCAAAACCAAAAATATACTAAAAAACTAATTTAACAACTTGGTTCAAACAAAATGCCCTAATGAGCGGATTGAGTGAAATGCATCAAAAATTGACCAAACAGGTGGGCAGCGGAAACTGCTTATTCCTCCATGGCGGAAGGGGAGGGGGGTCAGGGGGCTCATCTTCAGCAGCCTCTGCAGCAGCATCTTCTTCCTCCCATAGTAAGGTGCGTGTCACGGCCATCAGTAATGGCGTTGGGGCATCTGCGATATGTGGTTTAATATCTCTAACAATTGGAATTCATGGAAATAGCCAGCTAGGTACATGGCACTGATATTCAGTTAAAGTTTTTCAGCTTTAATTCAGGCATCTGGGAGTTGAACAAACGTGGCAATGTTGGTTCAGGTTATTTTTGCTTTTGGATTCTGTGCTATAGTTGCCACGTTTTGGATAGCATTGTTCTCATTTTTTTAATACTTGTTAACCAATATTTTGCTTTTTGGAGTTAAGGTTGCGGGGATAACAGGAGGTGGAATTCCTCCTTTGAGTATCACTACTGATTTAGTGACAGCTTTATGCAGGGGACGACAATCTGGTGTTGCAGCTGCTTTGACTGAAAGCTGGTGATCACTGCAAAATGATTCGGCATTTGGCTGTGGGGTATAAAGTTGAGGGGGTATTTAGCGTCCCATTCTGAATTACAAAACCGCTTGATTTGCAGAGATGGTTCTTCAATGAACTTGCCTGATTCGTCAATTTCAGCCAATAATTCCCATGGGTTTTGGTTGAATTGGATTGGGGAATCAGCGTACAGTTGAGGTCTGTTCAATTCATTTGAGGAAGCATGGGATCAAACTGGGATCCAGTCTGATGCTTGGTAGGAGGAATTATTTATGGAATTTGGGTGAGGAGGAGGCTGATTGGTGGCTGCAGGTGCAGCTGCAGAAACAGGCTTTGGGGGTGGAGGATATATGATTGTGCCCCATGCCAGAAATTGTACAGGGTGGGCAGCGGATAGGAGGTCAGTGGATTAATTGTCTGATCCACCTGAAGTGGTTGAGAAGGGGCACTTGTGTTTTAAGTGGTCTAACTCAAAACATGACGGACAGATTGTCCGCCCACCCTCAATGCGGGCCCAAAACAGATGGTCAGGCGCTGAGGGAATAATGGTGCATGGCGGAATTACCACCATAATTTTAGTAAATTCAGGGCTTATTGTGGCATATGCTCGAGGCCCAGAAAGTCGTTTGGCCCCATTTGGGACCACAAATTTTAAGATGGGGTTAGAGCCATAGACTGCCAAACCATCCATCAGCTCCCAGTGGAGCACTTCAGGGGGAGGTGGGTGGGCAGGCCAGCAAACTGGACCACCAAAGTGGTGTCCACTGGGAGCCAAGTCCAAGTTGTGGGGAGAGGAGTGTCCTGGAATACCAGGGGCACGGTTGCTGCAGTGGCAGCATTAGCTTCACAGGTGAAGCCAAGGACAAAATACCCCTTGTAGGGGTGGAAATCAATGAAGCCGGCGGGTGTCATCACCGCCTGTGCCATTTTGATAATGGCTTGGTTATGGTATGGGAATAGCTTCCCATATTTGACCCTTAGGCTGTAGTGCATGTTGCTCTGGGGGAGCACTAGGGGGCAGCGTGGTACCACTTGGGTACAAGCAAGGTGGGCGTCTAGGTCTTTGGGCGGAATGAATCAGCCCATAGGTTTGGAATGACTGGGTGAACCAGTCCTAGCGTGATTTTCTGCCAGATGAAAAATGGCGGGGGGAGTTTCGCCGCTGCCCCATGCTGGAGCAGCCAGCGGAGAATCTGAGGACATTGGAGTAAAACTACTATGGGAAAATTCATTTTGTTTTATAAGTTCATGTAATTTTGCTCAGAAAGTTATGCTGAGCGGAAAGAGAGTTGGAGGGCAATAATTCTAATAATTCTAAAACTCAGAAAAAAGCTTGAGTTTGGGTAGCAGGGATATTCCAAATCATTGGAGGAACCAAGGGAGCCATTTGGAGGTCCCTCCCCATCTTACAACTAATCCTGTTCAAACTGCACTGCAAAGACCAGCCCCTTTAATAGGGGTCAGAGGGGGTCTAACAAGGTGAAAGTATTTATCCCGCCTTCTGATTGGACTAAATACATAAAATCCCTTCCTCACAGGTTTATCTTCTCAGCGGTCACTTCCCCATCTGCCCTCACATTGAAGCGAGGTGAGTCTCAACCAATCTGACAGGTCAAATCCCAATATTTCCTATTTCAGACATTACCAAGCAATCTGAACTTTGAGACTCAACTTTTTTAGATTGGTGTCAACTTATTAGAAGGGTTTGCTTTTTAATCCCTCACCTCACTAATAAAAATATAACAAACCAAAATTAAAGTACTAAGCTTCTAAAGTTTTATTATTCAAACTAGTGGTGAAAACCCCCTTTTTACATTCCTTCAGCAGTAGAGATTTTATTTAACTGAGGTAAGCTGACCAGGGGACAGATATTACCGAATATATGTGGAACTAAGAGAATAACTAAGAAATATAAAAATTGGGCACCCCAGGGTACTCAAGTTACCCCTGTTGCCAGCGGGACTGCCAGGTATGGGGGGATTGGTGCACTACTCTGAGGGGGTTTCCCCTGCTATGGAGCAGGTGTGAAGGAAAGGGTCTGTGTGGAGGAACCAGAGTGGGAACCATGATTCTATGAGCGCTTTTTATCTTGGTCTCATATATCCATAGAGCCAGGCTTGGAAGTGCTCTAGTAAGTGGACATGGAATATGTTAATAATCCCATGAATGGTTGAGAACGTGCCCTTGAACGCATCTAATGCAATTGTGTGCATTGTCTACATTGCAATGGGTATTATTAGGGAGCAGAGGGTAGATGGGATTGGTGACTCGATCCAGAGCATGAAGATACTCTTTGATATTGAGAATTCCTGTTCGTTTTGAATCTTAAGCAGGCGTGCGACTTCCTGCCATATAGCTTTGGTTGGGGGGCATGTTTCTAGGCGGTGATGTAGGGATCCCTCCCCTCCACATACTGCACATGTTTTGTGGAGGGAGTTGGAGCGGTCCGCCATCCTATAGGTCTTCTCAAACAGCGCCAGGCGTTTGCTCTTATCCTTGGTTGTAGGAGTGGGTGATGTGTCATTTTCCACATTGCTTTCTGTGTGGTGAAATCATAGGGAATGTTCAGCATATCTAGGTATTCTATCCTAGCTATGCTTGGGGTTGTTATGAGCATATCCCTCTGGGGGTGGTTTTCTGGGTTTCTTAATTTGAATTGGGGGCTGGGTCGTCCCCTTCCCTGTATAGTACCCATGTTCTCTATGGTCCATCCCATATGGCAGATAGTTCGGAGGATATGTTTGAAATGAGGGGAGGTTCCATGTGGACCCGTTGCAGTAGGGTGCTTGGTAAGGTATGAAAGTAGTCTGGGTGGACTATGTGGGTTGGTTAGTTTGAGCGCCTGTGCAAAGTTAGTCCTTGCTGCTCTGGACCAATGTTGTTGCGGGAGGTCTGGAGAAAGTATTTCCTTTATCCAGGTACCTAGGATGTGATTGGCATGGCTCTCAAAATCTATTAGTCCCATGCCTCCGCTTGAGCGTGGGCCAAATAGTGTTTCCATCCGTATAGGAGGGTGAGAGCCAGGCCACAGCCAGCCCTGGATAAACGCGCGAATTGAGGTTATAAAGGTAGTTGAGAAGGCTATCGCATGGGCCTTGTACCACAGTATTGGGAGGGTGAGCTAGTTAGCAACTGTAACTCGTCCTGTTAGTCCTGAGGTTCTTCCCTTGAGGATGGCGACGCGTTTGGATACCCGTTGTAACAGGTTAAATTCCATTGTCTCATTAGCATATCCCCCTGATTCTAGCCAGATTCCAAGGTATCGGACAGGAGTGGTGGTGGGAGGTGTTGCAAAGGGTAAAATAATTGGGTTTTTTCTTCGAGTGTTGGTGTGAGGTTCTGATGTTGTGGCCCAATTGTTTGTGTATTTGCCTAAGAGAATGATTTCTGTCTTCCTTTTGTTGAGCGATGCATTGCTCACCTTGGATTATTCCTCTAGAGTGTGTTCCAGCTGTCGAGCATCTTCATTGTTTGCTATACCTGCTACGCAGTCATCTGCAAAGGCCAGTATCTTGACTGTTGGTTGTCCTTGTGCAGTTATCCCCAGGAGACGTGAGTCAGTTACTCGGAGGAGTGGGTCAAAGCTGAAATTGTATAGCAGTGGGCTGAGGGGGTCCCCTTGTTTGAGCCCTCTGTGTGGTGTGATCTTTTTAGTTAGGAAGCCAGGGCCGCATACAGCCATGGTTGCAGATTCTGTTAGGAGCATCGCCCATTTTATGAATCTTGGTGAGAGTTTGAAGGCATGTAGACATTCTTTTAGGTATGGCCAGCTAACACGGTCATACTCCTTTTCCTGATCCAAGAAGACCAGGGCACCAGTTGCTTTGGATTGGCAAATATTTGCAACAGGGTGTATGTTGTTCCAGATTGAACGCCCTGGTATAAACCCAGACTGGTTGGGTGATAGGACGTCAGATGCAATTGCGCCTAAACTAGCTGCTAGAATTTTTGTTAGAATTTTTGTGTCAGTGTTAGAGAGTGCAATTGGGCGCCAGTTGGCCAGGTCCAACTTGTCACCCTTTTTATAAAAGGTTATAACGTAGGATTCATGGCCTCCTGGTAATAGGCGTGTTTCCAACAAACTCTGGTTCATTGACGCCAATAGGAGGGGGGCGATTTGTTGAAAATATTTTTTGTAAAATTCGTAGGGTATCCCATCAGGCCCTGGGCATTTCCTACGTGGTGCACCACGCATTGTTTCCCAAAGTTCCTCCCGTGTGATAAGAGATAGCATATTGTAATTTGGTGGTGTACTTTGTATCTTGGCAGTTTAAATAAATGTTTTAATTTTTTGTGGATCTGTTGGCATATTGCGATATAATTCGCTTAATAGCAGTATACTTCCGCCTTGACCTCCTCAGGGTCAGTTGCCACAGTGCCATTGGTCTTGTGGACCTGTGTGCACGTGGGCTGGTTTCCACAGGAGTGGAATTGGTGGAAAAAGTATGTCGAACAGGTTTTGCCTTCCTTTATGAACTTACCTTTGTTTGATACTTTGATTCTGTGTTGGTGTTCAAAGATGAGATTGTTAAGTTGGGCTGAAATTTCTGCCCATTTGCATCCCCAATTAGGGCTATAGCCAGATCTCAGAGTATTTATTTCCAAGTGGTCTAGTTCTGCCAAGGTACGCTTGATTGTGGCTGTGTCCGCGGTGTACTTGCGTGATGCAATATGTCAGGTTTTGTTGATTAAATCTTTTTTGAAATCTTCCCATGTTCCGATGGGATCCAAAGTGAATGGGGCTGTGAATTCTGGGTTTGTAGCCTTGTTTTCAACCCAGTCAGATATCTCAGGCAATCTTATATTTTCTGGGTGAAGCTTTCTCCAAAGCGTCACCTGTGTGTGGGATTGGGTTGGCACTAACTGCACCATAACTAGTCGGTGATCAGAAAAATTGATCTTTTTTGTTGTAAATTTGGAGATTCTTGAGTGGTGGGATTGTGGGATGAGGATGTGGTCAATATGACTCATCAATATGAGCAGTCCCTCATGTATGTTGGGTCTTGTCATATGGGGAAGGATTGGTGAATTTGGGGGAAGAGCATCCTGTAAGCCAAGAGATGCCTTCATTGTGCGATATTCAATGTGTCCAGGTGGGTATCCCCTGGGATTAGGCCATCAATCTGTATTGGGGTTATCCCAGCAGTTAAAATCGCCTAACATGATGATATCTGGTGGGAGGGTGAGAGTAGAAATTTTTTCAAAGATTTTTCTCTCTCAGTTGCAGTGCACAGTGTGTAGATACATGCTAACGAAATTATTTCATGTTGGCATGTGATTGTTGCTACCAGGACATAACTATGAAAGTGTGATGATAAATTTGTAATTTTAAATTTTTTGTTGTTTTGGACTATCACCACACAGTGAGATGTCCATACTGATTGTGATGGTGCGACCCTGGATGACCAGGATTCTTCTTCCCCTTGTAGGCAGTGGGTTTCTTGGATGGCCAAGATGTATACAAGAGGTTTTCGCAGGAATGCCAGCTTTTTGGCTTGGGACGTATGAGCCCTGGCTCCTGCAATATTTAATGTACATATTGACACTGAGGTGCCCGCGGCGCCTCAGGAGCGGTTGGGAGGACCCTCTGGTCCTATCCCACCATGGCTCATTTTGGCCATGCTCCACATCTGTACTCCAACTCTTTCACTGCCATTGTTGTTCCCTTGATCTGACCCAATGATTCAAGGGAATTGCGGTTTTTTGCATTTGTGTCAACTTTTCCTGCATAGGTCTCATGTTGATTTGATGTGGGTTGTTGATTGGATTTTATATTTTTGAGGTTCAACTTTGTTGCATTGTGCACCACATTTTCACCCAAATTGCGGTTGCATTGTTCCTCAGTATGTGCATGACTGATGACGCTTTGTGGCTCAGTCTGGTTACTGTGAAAATTTTCAACCTGGGCATATTGTTCTGATTGGTTGGTTCGATGAATATCTGAAATATCCTCCTGAATTTGTCTGTGGTTAATGGTGGATTCCGCGTGTGCTGCCGCTTCAGCCGCTGCTCTCTTGCGGGATTTTTGTGCTGCTTTACGCTGTTTACTTGTAACTGGGCCCAGGATGGAGTATAGTCCATCTTCACCCCAGCGGAATGGGTGGTGGCCATCAGTCATGTTGGCGAAGTTTTCATTATCTTTGTCCATAGCTTCTTCACAAAAATCATTTTCCATTAAGCCCTCTTTTACAGGGCATGCATGTTCCTTGTGGCCCAGTGAGCTACAGTGGTTGAAAATGGGTGGTGTGCGTTCCAGTGTAACTCGGAATGAAGCCAACTGGCCCCCATCTGCGAAGTGAAATTCTGCTGTGCGGGGAATTCTGGATAAATCCTCTTCCACTGCTGGGAAGGGGTTGATTACAACAATAGCTTTGCCCATGCACAGGTCGGGCATTAAGCAAAATCGCTGTAATTCAAGTTGTTGGATTTCTCTGTAGGCCACAAGACCTTTGCGGAGCTCCTCCTCAATTACCTTATGAGGAAGGTTGGTGGGGAGCGAGTCAAAGGAGATGAACAAGGTTTTTGCTTTGTTCCATCTGGTGCGTGCGGTGCACACAATTTTTTTCCCTCAGGGAGGGCAATTTCCACACAAACTTTTGCTGTGGCATCAGCTTCATCAGCTGTTTTGAAACCAATATTGATCCAGCTGCAGCCCATGTTGTTGGTGGCTACATACACCGCGTGAGGGAAAGTGAGGGCTGTGCCTCACATGTTTTCTCCCACAGGGTCAGTGACTCATCCCCAAGGAAGAGTCTGATCATGTGTTCCACCTTTGACAAAGGTTGGTTGAATTGAATGTACATGTATTGCGCGTGCTTTACAGTAAATACCATAAACCCAGATGGTGTCTGAGTTTGCGATTTTTTTATGGCTTGGGTTCCTGGTCCCCCTCCAGGGCGTTTCTTGCCCTTAGTTGCACCATAAAGCGCACCGCTTGCTGCAACGCTCGCCCATGTTGTATTATTTTTGTTATTAAAGTCGCCCATCTTTCCTGTGTGTGATTATCCAAATTTGCTGTTCAAAATCAAATTGTAGTAACTAAAGTGATTGTTACAAGTAAAAAGAAAAAAAAGCAGTAAAGATTTTAATTCTTCTGAAATATTGTTAAAATCTGGAGCAAAATAGCACCAGCGAGTATACAACCTTCCCTGATTTCAAGTAACTTCTTTGTTTATCAAACTTTTAATTAATAAAATCCATTTAACCTTATATGATTAATTTTTTGGGTTTAACCACAGACCTCCTAAAGGAGGTATCCAACAACTTTGGGAATTTTATATTTTTATTTATCTAAGTCAGGATGACCAGGGAATGGACAATACTGAAACTGAAACTCCAAAACTAAACCAACTAAAAATAAAAAATGAATTGACCGCCCTTTTTGGGCAGCAAGACAAAAAAGGAAACGAGAAAATTACCTACCAGGTGCCATGGCGGCGATCTGATTACCCCATCATGGCAGAGGTGGAGGGGGATTGGGCGGGTCATTATCAGGCTCAGCATTGTAGAGGCGGATCAATGCTGAAAGTAAGGGGGTTGGGGCATCTTTGGGATGAGGGTTAAGATGGATAAAATAGTTGTTGTGATTAGCAATTTGGGCCAAGATTAAAGCCTTTATGAGTTTGCAACGTGGTGTTCAGCCTGGATTCAGGAGTTGAGAAGTTGTTCTAATAGTACAGTATTTGCTCTTTTGGTGCGTTTGGATGGGGAAAAATCTGCCAGTTCAGCTACATGCTTGACAGCAGTAATGGTAGTTTCATAGAAATGTTGGACTTCCTTTTTTGCAGTAAGAGAAAAATTGGAGGAGAACAAGGGGGTGCAGCTCGTTTTTAAATACTGCAGAAGATTTTGCACATAGTAGGCGAAAATGGGGATTATTGGGTGCTGCCACTGTGACTGAGGCAAGGTTGTGGTCAGTTTGGAAAAAGGTTTTGGGTTGGGGACTTATTGGTTGGTTTGGTCTGGGATATCAAAGTCTGAATTTAGATAAGGTGTTAAATCAATTGGGTAATTTAGTGGTGGGACAATTTCACCAAATTCATTCACTCTCCAATAAGTTCCAGATAGTTTGGTTGATTTGGGAAGATATGTTGGTAGTGATTTTGATTTGGTAGGTTTTGGGGCGAGATTTTCTGGATTGATTAGTGGTCCAATCTTTCACCTGATTGGTTGGCATGGGTGTGCATTGGTCAGTTTGGGTTTGAGGTGCTAGATTTTGCTTCTGGTTCAATTATATAGCCTGTGGGGGTGAGGGCAGCCAAAATCCCCACTTGAACACTGTTGGTGTGGCCTCATGGGTGATGTTGGCCGTGTTCACAGAGTGTTTATATTGACATACCTTTTTGGTGTGGTTTAATTCATAGCTGAGGGGGCAAATTGTGCGATTGTTGTCAGTGTGGGCTCAAAAGAAATGGTCAGGTGTGGATGGGATGTAGGCATGCGATGGGATGTGATGGGCCATGTTCAGTTGGTGGGGTGTAAATTTGGCCATTGCCCAAAGTGCCACGAGGCGTTCAGCACCACTTGGGACAATGAATTAGAGATAGGATTTTCTCCATATATGGACAACCCCAACATCAACTCCTCATAAAGTGTTTGATAGGGAAGGTGTGAGGGGAGGTTTTCAAAGGATATCACAAGTGTGGTATCATCTGGGAGGCGTGTTTGGGTGGTGGTAATGGGGATATTTTTATAATTAATGGCGTAGCTGCTGCAGCGTCTGCATCCTCTTTGGTGAGGAATCCAATATTGAAATAGCCCTTATAAGGGCAGAAGTCAATAAGCCTGCTGGTGCAAAGGTGGTCATTTCCAGCTCAATTATTGCTTTGTTGGTGTATGGGAAGAGAATTCCATACTTGACGTGGAGGCAAAAGTGAATATTGGATTGGGGTAGGGCTAGGGTTTGGGGCAGGTTGGGTGGGCTCATGCAAGGTGGAGTGCTAAGTCCCTTGGAGGTACATAGCAGCCAGATGTATTTGGTGGACTTGGCAAGCCAGTCCGCACATGTTTGCCTTCTAGGCGGTAAACGCCTAGCATGTGGAGCACTGCTGCCTCATACTGGGGCAGCAGGTGGTGGATCCAAGGACATAAATTTGGAGATTGGTGTTGTGAGGCATTGGTGGAAAATCGACTTGTTTTTCTAAAATCACTCAAAATTGATGTCAAGAGGAAAGAAAATCTAACTTTGGTCATTTTATACTATAGATAAAATGATCTGATTCCTTCATTAATGAAGTCTGGACCAATTTAATTAAAGCTCCCTAAGGTATAGAGCATGATTATAACTTGAGATAATCATCACCTTGTAGTCTATCCAGGTCATAACCTTCCTGTGCCACTAGGTGATCTTCAATATTCCTCATCTTGTCTCTGTGCCATCATGCAGTAGGCACCATCCCCGGTGTTTATATATCATATGTTTATTAGCTATTTCCCTGGTGATCTGGTCTTGGATACCAAATTATCTTATTGTAATAGGGGAATTACAGACTGTTGAAATTAGCACTAGAATGTCAGATTCTGATGCACGGGAATTCACACTTAAACTATAAAAAATTGTAAGAAAACAGTGACCTTAGCAAACTTGCATATGGAAACCTTTTTTGCAAGAGAGTTCTTTCCTAAAGCATAAGCACAATCTAGTATCAAATACTGACAAAGGATTTCTATCTCACAGATGGTGTCTTCTTTGTTAAGGATTTCTCTAGCGACATAGGGAAAAAGGACTTATGATTGGAGTCCCACCAAGATGTTCCCCTTCCATTAGCGTTCCTATTGATGCATTTTATGTTTACTAAGCTGCACTCAAAAGTGGTATACTAGAGGAGTAATTATATAAATTAGGTTTGGGGAGCGAATCACAAGAGCTTGGGATATTTCCTCTATTGTCACAATCAATTAACTGCTATTGAGACACTGGTAAATGTCCATAATAACAATAGGAATCCTCCTACCAAGTATTTTATGCTGGTGTGAGGGATATGAAAGCTTATTAGGATGAACTTACTAGTAGTGGAATTTGTGCTGGCGGGGTTTAAGGATAAATTAGCCATAATTTTATTTATAAGACAATGCAATGAGACCAAAGCAAAAAAGTAATTTAATAAAACTTTGGCAACTCCCTATAAAGTCGTGGGTCATGCGCTGAGCACTTATAATGATGGATTGAAACATATAAATAATTATTAAATGAAGATACTCATTAAATATATCGCATAAAATGATGTCTGGTTTAACCATCTGCAATACAGACACTATACTTACATGAGTTGACTAGCACTTTGATTATACGTGCATGAACCTTTTTATGTAGGTCTTTTGTTAAGCATAAACAGGGTATTTTGGCCATTTGTCACGGGCACTATGTTTCCCACAGCTCTCTGTCAATTTTTTTGGTGTGAAATTTTGGCATTTTTCTCATCACAGCCCACTGGTGAGCGTATAATTTACCTGAATGTTACTTGTTTTTGATCCTTTTCACCCTGCATATATATTCTATAACCAGCCTCTAAAATATTTTTAAAAATGATAACTTTTAGCTTCCATTCTTTGAAGCCTCAACTGGCACTATCATATCTAGACCATAACAGCCCCCTTGCATACCAACCTACCGCGTTGTATTTCACCCAGTGCAGCTGATTGGGTCTTTATAGTATTCCAAACCCAGCCAAAGTTTTGGAAATAATAGAAGGTTTAGAACGCCTTCTGGAAGCAGTCAACCTGACTTTTCTTCCTTCCAAATGCTACATGTGTCCTTGCTCTCCATCAGGAAGGCCACCCACTGGTAGCCTTTATCTTTTAAAATTTTGGTCAAGCTCAGGCCTATCATTTTTAGAGTTTCAAAATTTTATCTCTCTGTTTGGTGGATAAATTGCTTGAAAGGTATGCTATCATATGGTGTGGTTCAATTGATAACTTTGCTCAGATGATTTCCGGCTTTCTTATGTATTTTAATTTCAACCAACACTGGGTCTATTTATTTTGCAGCATATGTTTCACCTAAGAGACCCCTATGTATACTGACTCCAAGGATCAGCACTTTGCCTTTTGAAGTAGCATGATTTTTTTTCTTTGAAATTATCAATTTTTATATATCTGCAGCCAACAAAAATCTAGCCCTAGCCTTTTAATATATGAAAATATGATAAACCCACTGATATAGTGTTTTGTCCTGCAGAACAAATCTCATCATCATTGGAAGGGGGTCCTGCCATTATGGTAAATGCAAACGTCATTCAACTTGTACTAAGGTTTGTATTTGTCCTATGGAATCTGAAAGAGTGGAATTAAACACAAATTATATAAGCTCAAAAATATCCTTTATTGGTTCTTATTTTAATTGATATGCCCCAACTCAAAAGGGGCATCTACACATAATTATTTGCCAGTTTTAATAAATCTAGAATAAGAAAAATTTAAACATGCTACCTCAGCGGCTAGCTAAAGTTTCCATATTGTGTGGGGTGTTGTGGGTCTGGGGGATATTTGTCCAGCGCGGACCTGAGGGCATGTGTCAGAGTGGACAAAACAATACTGGGGCATTGATGGTATGAGGCAGAAGGGTGAATAACTTCATGTTATCTTCATCAATGAGGCATGTTGTGTGCTTTGGAAAAGATTCAACTATAGTGGCTTATTCCTTAATTTATGGAAGAAAACCCTCTGAAAATCCACAATTTAGTAACAATATTGATACTAATGGTCAAGCTGGCCATAAAAAGGTTTTCCAAACTAACTCAACCAGTAATAAATTATTTCAAAAATTTGGAGCCCCTTTTATAGGCTCTGAGTAACTTAGGTTTCTAATGATTGAGGCCATTTTATACCACTTATCTAGAATGATAATTTACAGCCAGTCAGCATGACGTCAGAGAACTGTGGTATAAATGCTGGTCCAAAAGTTATGCGCAGAATAGTGCAGAAGGAGCCCGGAGGAACCCACTTTATACCCTTGGGTTCAACTGCCAATGACGGGTGGATTAGCAAAATCCCATTTAAAGTGGATTCCTTGTTTTTACAAAGCTTAGATATGCAATTATAACCAAAATTTGGAAACAAAGAACTTTGCAAACTTAAAAAAAAACTAATAATATGTCTTAACAAATTTAATTGTCATAAGGGTCATGAAAATATTTAGTTTTTTTTTTCCACTAAGCTTCTCTTTTATACATTATGCTACACTATATAATTAGTTCCTCAGAGTAGTTATAGAATGCCATAGATAATAGTGGAAAACCCTGTCAAGGATCCCACCAACTTTGCAGCAAACCAGAACCCATAATTAAACCATACAGCAAACCCAGGTTGCCAACATGTGTTTAAAAAGGGCGCACATTCTCAGATGGCAGCCGCAAAGCAGAAACTACCTTACAACTCACAGAAAACAGTGTATTAATTGCATATTATACTGCCAAATCACCTACCTTAGTTGACCTACCCCTGAATAAGGAAAATGGCCGGATAATCCTCAATTGGGAGTTTTACCCACCAAATCAGTGCCAGTGGCATAATTCACCATTGACACATTAATTGCCCAGAGTAGTGGGACTGTACAGTCATCCATCAACTTAACAAGTACTGAAATTTGAGGCCCAGAGTATTGAAGAAAACCCCAGGTTATATGATAGTAACAGATACCCCAAAAATTTTATCTATGAAAACAGCTAAGTAACAAACCAATCAGATGAATTCTAATAATTGAATGGCTTCTATGGCCTTTTATTAATTCTATGACAAGTCTGAGCCAATCAATCATTTGGCGTTAGCCAATCCAAAAAAATTTCCAATCTGGCCCACCACAACCCCAAGGATCTTTAGTAGATACTCTGAAGCTGAAAACCAAAAAAATCCAAAGATAATTTGGCGACTCTGATTATAGCACCAGCCCAAGAAGTGCTGGGGGGTCAGCCTTAAAGTTAACCCCAAAGGAACCCAGTGACTCCATCTACAGAACCCCCACGCTAAGCCCAGGGTGGCAGATCAAATGAAAAAACATAAGCGCCAAGATACCTTTGGGGCCTAGAAGACATGGATGAGACCTGACCCACCCACTGTTGACACTTGCAAAGCTACATTTGTGGCAGAGGTCAATAATGGTTGTTGAAACAAGAGCACAAAGAGCTCATCCTCACTCCCCTCTACCTCATGCAGTTTGCGTCTATTAGACTATAAACCTATTGAGTACTACTCTAAGGACCATTTTAGCTACTTTTTTGTGATAGCCACGGCCTTCCCCATCAACACCAGCATATATGAATTAGTGGAGAGCCATTAAATTGATGTAGTTTCACAAACCCATTGGATTCAGACAGTGCCATGTACACCAACGTGTGATACCGCGTGGCTCTCTATGCATTATTAAAAAGAGGTCAAAACTTGAGATGCTCTTCTGGGTAACCTTCTAAAATTTGTCAATCATCGGTGACCCAAAATCCCTGGAACTTGCACTCTATTGAGGACTAGTGTGATTCAAATCTGTCCTATCATTGGACTTCAGCGTGCCATTGTAATACGCTATGAACCAATGGGCTCATATCACCAGAGCGCCCTTTATTATACACCTAAATAGCTCAAAACTTAGAGGTCATACCACGTGTTGCTGTCATCAGATCTTGCCTTGAGATTTTCTTTGTGGATACTGATCAAGAATGACCCTGCTGCCCATGGTGCAACGCCTTGGGTCACCTCTAAAACAGATTAACTGCACACAAACAAATCCCTTGACCATAAGCCAGCCCCCATAATGAGCGTAAGCAATATCATGCAGTGCCAGAAAAACCTCAACCATTTTATTGGTTCAGTAGATTATTTGTCCCCTGCCTACCTCCATATGGCATTCAAGAACACGCGACTGACCATTCAGCAATACCTCCTTGGCGCCATAGCTCCCCTCTTGGTAGGGACTCCCTCCAATCACCCCAATTACAAAAGCAAAACAAGCGTAAGTTTCTTCCAAACAAATTTGGCAGATCTCAACAAAATAGATTCTAACCTGCAGTCTTACCCAATTCCAACACCACAGCACAATTTTTACATCTAAGGAGCGGAAAATCTTTAACACTCAGGCTATGGAGGGCCCCCAACTGATGGAACATACCTAGAGAACCCCAGCTCAAGGCAGACCTCTCATCCTCTCGAGCCCCTCACCAACTGATCAGATCTTATCTCAGACTTTTTTCTTGTATTGAAGGAGGTGGAAATGAACTCAGACAGTTCGTAAAATGCCCAGATGGAGTAGCTCAGGGGACACCTGGATGGCTATTCCCTCAAGGCAACAGGAAGGCGTACTGAGCTGGCTCAACAGCTCCTCACTCCCACCACCCAGAAAAACCCCTCTCCCCATTTATGCTCCACTTGTATTGCCACCAAGAGTCAACCTCAGAGATTTAAAACAATCCGCCTCAAGGAATCTGGCATTAGTTCTGGCAACCACTCAATATACAAAAGGCCCCCTATGAGGACTCAAGGGAGCACCTTAACCCTTTAGTCCATTAATCTCAATGGGCTGCAGGATTACAAGCGGAGAGCCTGCTTCCTCCGCACCTTTAGGCCAACTTGTATGTATATTACAGCCATCCAATAAATTCACGTCTCCCACTCTGAAATAGAAGCATTGAATGAAAATTTTAAGAAAAACTCCTGTTGGACAAATTATGAAGCCCTCATTATACTCAATCCTCGTATGAAACCCACCATCTTTTAAAACATTTTGACACCTGCCTGATTTTGTCATTATCCACCCCTGAGTTCTCCTTCTATGCCACAAGTATATACCAGCCAAAAGCAGGCCATGAACAGGACAGGCTACTGAAAAAGCTCATCAGCCTCCAACTTCCACACAATTTAGTGCTGTTATACTATATCACCATCATGTTGAGTTGCGTCCAGGACACCCTCCCCCATTCCAGACAGGATTGATAAGGCACCACTCAACTCCAGAGTTAGCTCCAGTCCAGAAGATTCACTTATGCTTTACCCCCTCCGCGTCCAGCCTCTTATGCATGACTAAATTCTGGTACAAGGAGCTGAAGTTAAGGTCAGCGACACAAATTAATAAGGACCTAATTGGCCCACGCTAGTTGGTTGAGTCTCTGATCCCACAACTAGGATATCATCATGAGTAATCATAGGTCCCTTACGGTGGTCCTTACAACTAACCTCTGACCATTGCGACGTTTTTTGCCTGGGATCACTTCAGCAATCCTGAATAACCCTTTCATGAGATAAAAACTGATTGTGGCCATAATCTATCTGTAAACATGACCTCTCCACATTTGCACACCCCCAAGATAGGTGGCAGAAACCAAATTTAGATCTTGGAGGTTTCTTATAACTGGGCAAAATCCCAGATGACCATGGCTCATGTCAATGTCAGATGGGCTGAAGCCAGAGTTATGTACCTTGAAAAACTGGTAACCAGCACCTTCCCCCAATGGTTGGAAGCGTGGGAATATGACCAAAATAATCTGCTCTGAACTCACTAAACAATAAAAAAGGTGGCAAATGCAAGTCTCGGGCCCAGCCTCAGCACCTAGACAGGGACCAGCATCCCACCAGGACAATAAGGGGTCCCAAGGCCAAGGTGGACCCCTTGTCACAGTTGAGTGACTTAACGCACATGGTGGATGAGCGTTGAGCCACTGCTCTACCCCCAAGGACCCCATACCCCTTCCTCTTCCCCCTCCTCTACCTTTTAGGGTTGATATTTGGGGTTTGCAGGGAGGTTTCTTAAGCCAGTGGCCACAGGCAGTCCCCTGGGATCCACCTCTTCCCTGGCAAGTTTTGCCAAATTACTCAAAAAACAGGTCATGATGACCTCGAGGCCGAGTTTGCAAATTCCAGGCTGGGGGATCCAACCCAGGATACCTGGGACAAAAAGTCGAATTGGGTCATCATTTGGAGACCTGCCTGATCGTTATATGAGATGGTCCAACTGTCCTGCCCTCTGGAACAGAGTTGGACAGTTTGGGGCACACGGCCAGCCCAACTCAAATGGCCAGGTTCTGGTTTAGCACTGTTGACCTGGCTTGGCCTAAAAATTTGGATAAAAATATATTGTATTTTTAATTTTCTTTGGGGTCTCAAATACCCATCAGACTACAATTCCCTCAACCAATCAGAGTACACTGCCAAATCCCAAAGGACCATTCCCTGATGCCTCCCTGGTGTTTTCCCAAATTCATAAGGCAACAGCCCCTCCCAGGGGCTGTTGTCAGTTCACTTTTACTCCTTTTTTATTACAATAATAAAACCATACAATCTTTTATTTAACCGAGGTAAGCCAACCAGGGGATGGACATTACCAAACTAAAACTAAAATCATAATAAAATAAAACTAATGATTCAAATGAAACGCCCAAAATGGATGGATCAATTGAATTGTACCTAACAAAATATCCAACCAGGTGGGCAGCAAATACTGCTATCCCTCCATGGTGGACGGGGAGGGGGGATCAGGGGGCTTATCTTCAGCTGCATTCATCTCATCCCAGAGTAGGGTGCGTGTTAAGGCAGATAGTAAGGGTGTGGGGGCATCAGCGGTATGGGGTTCAATATTCCTGATGACTGGAACTTCCGAATAGTTGCCAGACATCATAATGGCAACGATGTATTTGGCCAAAGCATCTTCAGCTTTAAGGCGAGCGTCTGGGAGTTTAATGAACGTGGCAATGTTGGTTTGGGTTATTTTTGCTTTTGGATTCCGTGCTACTGTTATCAAATTCTGGATGGCTTCAGTGACGTTTTTTTGTAGAGTTTTTATATTGATCTTACTTTGTGTAGTAAGATCTTTGGGGATATTGGGAGGTGAAATTCTTCCTGCAAGTGCAGCCACATATTTGGCGGCAGCTTTGTGAAGTGGATGGCAATTTGGTGTGATGACTGCTTCTGCTGCAAGCTGGTGGTCGCTGTAGAATGGTTCAGCATTTGGCTGTGGGGCATATTTCTGAGGTGGAAATTTTGCATACCATTATGCATTACAGAACCTTTTGACTTGCAGCGATGGTTCATCAACGACATTACCTGATTTGTCAACTCAGCCAATAATTCCCATGGGTTTTGGTTGAATTGGATTGGGGAATTAGTGTACGGTTGAGGTTTGGTTGAATCATTTGAGGAAGCGTGGGATCAAACTGGGATCCAATCTGATGCTTGATTGGAGGAATTACTTATGGCATTTGGGTAAGGAGGAGTCTGATTGGTGGCTGCAGGTGCAGCTGCAGCAACAGGCTTTGGGGGTGGAGGAGTTAGGATTGTGCCCCATGCCAGAAATTGTACAGGGTGGGCAGCGGATAGGAGGTCAGTGGATTAATTGTCTGATCCACCTGAAGTGGTTGAGAAGGGGCACTTGTGTTTTAAGTGGTCTAACTCAAAACATGACGGACAGATTGTCCGCCCACCCTCAATGCGGGCCCGAAACAGATGGTCAGGCGCTGAGGGAATAATGGTGAATGGCGGAATTACCACCATAATTTTAGTAAATTCAGGGCTTATTGTGGCATATGCTCGAGGCCCAGCAAGTCGTTTGGCCCCATTTGGGACCACAAATTTTAGGATGGGGTTAGAGCCATAGACTGCCAAACCATCCATCAGCTCCCAGTGGAGCACTTCAGGGGGAGGTGGGTGGGCAGGCCAGCAAACTGGACCACCAAAGTGGTGTCCGCTGGGAGCCAAGTCTGAGTTGTGGGGAGAGGAGTGTCCTGGAATACCAGGGGCACAGTTGCTTTAGTGGCAGCATTAGCTTCACAGGTGAAGCCAAGGACAAAATACCCCCTGTAGGGGTGGAAATACATAAAGCCTGCGGGTGTCATCACCGCCTGTGCCATTTCAATAATGGCATGGTCATGTATGGGAATAGTTTCCATATTTGACCCTTAGGCTGTAGTGCATGTTGCTCTGGGGGAGCACTAGGGGGCAGCGTGGTACCACAGGGTATGAGCAAGGTGGGCATCCAGGTCCTTAGGCAGAAAAAATCAGCCCATAGGTTTGGAATGACTGGGTGAACCAGTCCTAGCGCGTTTTCCTGCTGGATGGAAATTGGTGGGGGAGTTTCGCCGCTGCCCCATGCTGGAGCAGCTGGTGGAGAATCTGAGGACATCGGAGCAAAACTAATATGGGCAAATTTGATTTGTTTAATAAATTTGTGTAATTTGGCTTGGTAAGTTATGCTGACCGAAAAGAGAGTTAAACACATACAATCTTGCTCAGCTTGTTTTGGAAATCACATGTTATTTTATAATTGAAATAAGTTCCTCCTTTTGATCCAATAAAACACGCCGCCACCTCACTTTGATCCTAATAATAGTTGAATGAGTTGTCCAGTCAATTGGACCTTTTTCCTGACATGTCATTATAAAATTTTTAAAACAAATTGTCCAGATAACGCGCCTTCTCCTCCCGCCACTATTGTGTGTCTGTCACTTTTCCCCGGATCTATGCCCTGCCACTGGTACGCCAGAAGTCATTTGCTTGGTGGACAGCCTTGGAGTGACTCCATTTCATTGCCATTGGAGGTGAGGCCCCCACCTGACTCTCATGAAAATAGTTTGTTTTCTCAAGGAGCCTGGAGCACCCTTCTCAGGGAGATCTCAGCCCTGGTGCTCTGCGCAGGCCCCCTCTGCACCTCATTTCCACTACCAATTCTGCAGCAGAACCTTAAATGCCTTACGTTGATTTGCAACCCTCATTTTATAAATTTTCGCATGTAACGGCAAAACCCTGAAAAGTTGTCATCCTGACTGCCTCCACCACCCTATGGGTTGCTCCTGCAAGACCTGCAGTTGCTCCACCACAACCATTTGGTTTGCCTTGAAGCCTTCAGTACATTCCTGAACTTTTGCTTTCCTCAAGCCCACACTAAGACCCCGCTCCTCCAAGTCACTCAGACTGCTGGTTCATGGATATATGGGCTCATCACTGGGTGTTTAAGCACCTCAATTGGAAGCCCAGTATAATTTTTTAGCCGCGTCCATGACAGCAATCTTCACTTTGTCATATTACTAAACCCTGTGGGAACGCCCACTCGCTTCTTCTACAAAAAAAGCCCACTTGGAGGCTCAGGAGATTGCACCCTGAAGGTTCAGAACGCCACCAACATGTACAAGGAGGCATCACCAACAAGATTATTGATGATATCAACCCTCTTCCAGAATTCATGTGTAAAACTAATGCACATTTGCAATTTCACTTAATGGAATCTATTACTATCAGTCAATATCTCAGTAGATGAAGAACTTCTTGCATCAATTACACATCAAAAAGCTTTGGAACTTCTGATTTATGCTTTTCGCTTGAAATCCCCTGGCCCAGATGATATCCAATTTGAAGTGTATCTAGAAGATCCCATAGCAATTATGAAGGCCCTCCAGCCCCTCTTCTCGACTCTCTTCTTGAAAGAAAGGGTACTAGAATATTTGATAAGGTTGATTATGATCCCCATCCATAAGAAAGTGAGCCAAGAGGACCTCTCAAACTGGAGATCAATATCATTATGAACACTGACCAAAATTCTTTACTAAGATCCTAGTAATTACATGACTAAGTAGGCGGCTAACCACCATAATCCCGCTCAGCATGTCTTCATCTCAGGGAGATTGCTGTGGAACAATTATAATGAGCTTCAAACGACTCTGTTAGCTAACTCATCCCAAAATCATGGTTTGTAAACTTCCCATATGAAAAAGTTTATGATCAAGTATATTGGAAATATTTTGACGCCTCACTAGCCCGCCTCAACATCCCACTAAGAGCTAGGAGTTGGATAATAGTGCTCTGCACACTGCTTCACACCAAGGTACTGGCCCTGATAGGTTTATGATGGCCGTTACAGTCAAATATGGTCTCTGTCAAGGGGACCCACTGAGCGCAATCCCGTTCAACATAGCATTAAGTAATCTCATGGACCTACTCCATGAATAACTTGTTGGTATTCAAGCCCTGGGAAAGCCCCCCACCTTCATCATAGCCTTTTTTATGACATAGTGGTGTAGGCCAGATGTAAAAGGACTTGGACCTAACCATCAATGCCCTTGATTACTACTCCAAGGCGTTCAAAAAGAAATTTAACACCTCTAAAACATAAACTTTAAGTTTTTAACCCATCTATTATAATTTTAGAAATATTGTTGAGATACGCCATAAGGGTTTACACAGGGTCAGTTCCCACTGAGCAATGGATGGATGATATGGGGATTGCCGGTCCTCAAAACAACCTAAAGACTTTAATAAAAATGGAGCAACTCGCTGCAACCACACTACTTTATTTATTTTTTATCTTTTTGAAGATCCTTCTTGATCTGCTCTCCCTTCCTAATTAACAATCACCCCCCTTCAATCTTCTCATCTCGCTTATATATCAGTGACTTCATTCACTATTTAAGATTTTGCTTAGACTATTCTTTACTGCTGTATCCTCATTAGTTCATCCTTAATTTGAGGTCCTGGCAGGGTCTACTATTCTTAACTTCTCTATTGCCTTAGTCAAAGGCGATCAACAAATATTTTCATGAATTGACATCACCTTTATCGCCTTATTTGGAAGCAATCTAATAACTATCCTTCCTGACCCAATATCGCCTCATCCCAAGGTGCTCAAATGGTTGTACAGTAGTAATTGTTGTTGGCAGAATTTAGCCAATCTGCAGAGGCTATTTGAGGCTTATCGTCCAGTCATATCATAATCTCAAAATTACCCCCTTAACTGGATGATAAGTCTCCTATTGTTTATACACCCAAAGGAATTTTGCGTGCACTTGGTTAATGACCGGAATGCTCACGGAGTCCTTGATGGTGTAGGCATTGATATTCGTTTTCTCAATTTATTTTGAATGGAACAATCCAGATGTTGGCCAACTTATGCTTTCAACCAAACCCATGCTGGTCATGGAACAGAAACATATTTCTTCTTTGAACTGAGCTAGCTCTTTATGTTATACCTAATGGTAGCCTGATTTTTTATTTTTTTGCCAAGATAAAAGTGTACGCTTTAGTTTACAACTTGATTAAAGTCTTTGACAGGTTAGTCAAGTAATGTTGCAGATCCATTCCGCCAGTGTCCTCTACGCAGGAATAGAGCAGCGCAGGAAGAGCTGGGTGCCGTCCATATAGTAACTGAAAGGGACTCATTCCCATTGTTAAATGGTAGCTAATGTTGTATGCAAAGACAGCGGTGGAAAGGAGGGAACTCCAATCTGAAGGTCAGTCCATTACTAATTTCTGGTGTATGTTCACCAAGGTCCAGTTGACTTGCTCAACCATACCATTGGATTTGGGGTGATATGGGGTCTTCAAAAACCCGCGGATGGCCATCAGCTCATTTAGCTTTGGCAGACTTTGAGAGGTAAAGTTTGTTCCATTATCAGTAAGGACAAACTGATGGCAGCCATGTTGCTGGATTATGCATTCCATTATGAACTTGGCCACTGTGACAGCCCCCAAATCCCATACTGCCCATTCTTCAACCCACCTGTCAAGTGGTTGATCGCCACCAGAATGTATCTGGACCAGTTAGCTTCCGTTGGCAGGGGGCCAACAACATCAATGGAAACCATATGACAAGCAAAATTCAGTTTCACTAATCTGTACAAGGTCCTCTGGCGTAATATCTTTTCCAATTGGCACTGGTGGCAGCAGGAAATTGTTTCAAGCACATCAAAGTTCATAATTTACCAATAATACTGAGGGCACAACTATTCCAACGTCTTGTATAATTCACCATGTTTGACTGCCTTATGTGCGCTCATAATAGTGCTAGGCCATGCTGATGGTCGTGGGAAGTTCACCATAGAGTCTCCAATCCGTTTGTACAACTCACTGTTCCGCTAAAAGGTATTAGTTTACAACTCATTTAACGCCTTTATAACTTGAGGCGGTTTGTCATCATATTTTCTGCTAAGCATTTTATTTTACATCAAATCGCTCAAATCTGCTGTGTGGCAAACTTTGGTAGTCTTAACAAGTAATTGTCGTTCTGGTGTTTTGCTCCAGGTCAGTGGATAATATTGATGTCATAAGTCTGCAGTTTGAGGGCTCATCAGGCTAGACGCCCCTAAGGCTCATTGGGATCAAGCAACCAGCGCAACAAAGCATGATCCATTATGACTTTAAACTTCATTTCATGCAAATACAGCCTAAATTGCTTATATGCATAGATCACCGCTAAGCACTCCCGCTTGGTCATGGTATATTACATTCATGTCAGTTCAGGCTCCAACTGCACTACACAAATGGGTGATCTTCCCCCTCATTGTCTTTTTTGATAGGACTGCCCCTTACAGCGGAAAGAGACACATACATCTGGATGATATACTCTTTACTTAAAATCAGGTAGTGCAGTATTAGCGCGCTGATCAACGCCTTCCAAAGTGTATCAAAGGAGCATTGTCAATGTTCCATCCATTCAAATCCAACATCCTTTTTTTACTAACTCAAACAGCGGACCTCCAATACAGCTGAAGTTGGGTATAAAGCGTTGGTAGTAACCCACCATCCCCAATAATACCTATATGTTACGCTTAATTTTTGGCTGATTCATTTTTCAGATAGCCTTCACATGAGCCTGTTGGGGTTTCATCCCTGTCACATCTACCACAAACCCAAGGTTCTTCCAGTTAATCCTTGAAGAAGTGACATTTATGGGGCTTGATCTTGATGTTGGCTTCAGCAAGTTGGCGGAATACCTCCTCCAAATGGACAAGATGCTCAGAAAACGTTTGAGATAATACAAATGATGTTTTCAAGGCACATGAGAACGCACAACAGCTTCAGGTCGTCAAGAATGGTGTCCAGGCGCGTTGGAACGTAGCTGGAGCATTACACAGCCCTTGAGGCATACATGTCAATTAAGAAAGCCCCTTTGATGTGATTATGGCACATTTCTCCTATTCCACCGTGGGCAACTCAATTTACTAGTGCCCAATATCAAATCTATTTTGAGATGTAACGAGCTCCGCCTAACCAAAATATAGCATCATCAATTTATGGCAAGGGATATGAGTCCTTTTTGGTGATATTGTTGAGTTTCCCTAGTCTATCACCACCTGGATAGTATCATCCTTATCTTTTACAATTAGAATGGGAGGAGCCCATGGACTCTTTGACAGCTCAAGCATCCCTTTCTCCAGAAGCTTATCAAAGCCTCAGTGATGAATTCTTCAGCTGCCCTTGATTGGTGGATTGGCTAAGACCTGATGGGGGGATGTAATCTATGTCCAGTCAATTGACCACTCTTTGAGCGCACACTAAATCATTGTCATCAACGGCAAAAATCTCCTTATACTTATAAAATAAAGCTTTTGAGTGGTTTTTTGTTATTCCAATAACCTCATTGTTTTTTGCATTATACCACCATTGTTACACCAAAATGTGGTTTGACAGTTATACCAAATTCATCCAGCGATCTGAACTTGTGAACCCAAAGGACCTCCTCCACAGGGACAAGTGTAGATATGCCACTATTTGATGCTGGCATATTATCAATGGTTCTTTTTGGAGATTTTCTAATAAAACCTTAATCTCTCCATGTCTCAGTAGTATGATGCCTGGAGCCACATGAAGCTCAAGTCGCAATTGCTGATAAGGCCCAATAACCTTCCCAAAGAGCTCAGCTGGAGCTTCCACCTCTAATTTAATGTTTATTGGGATTTTTGTCTAGATTAACAGCCTTCTAGATTACCTGGTATTGCTAGGGGAAAATTCACTAAGGCGAAGTGAATCAGAAATTGATTGGCCCAAGTTTTGAAGGAACTATGCCTGGGGGATTTTGTGATATTTTCCTGGTCATACCCATTGGGGATCAATCTGGATGAATACTTAAGATCTCATTAGGTGGAGTTGCCGATGAAATAGGGGCATCTGTGGTAGTGATTAACTATCAGGTGTACTGTTTGGGCTCAGTCAGGTTTCATCACTGAATGATTGGTAATGATTAGCAAGTTGTGAGGTGAGTGATGCTGCCTACAACTAGTGAATCAATCAGTTGGTGAGTGGCCTGCCATAATGGGTAATAAATTCCATAACCTAAGTAGTTCGCTAGCTAATTACGTTTGGTTTTCTTGGATCAAGAGTAAAACGTTAGGGACACATTTCTGACTCCTTCCATTTGAGGTCTCGAGGATGTCCAATGACGGAATCCTAGCCAGGATGGGGAAGACCATCGCTGCTAATATGAGGAAGGGTGGTTCAATGGAAATGGCTGCCATTTCATTAAAGAGGTGTCAACTGAGGTTAGACAGCTGAATTCCCCACTACATAATTCCCTAGGATTTACTATAATAAAAAAGTAACTTTACCGAGTTTAGAGTTTACATTAATATTATCAATTTGTTGTATAGTTAGACTACCTGCTTTTATTGTGTTGTTATGTCTCAAGGATATTATTGCAGAGGGCAATAATTTGAAGACTCTCAGAGAGAAGAGTAAAGATCTGAGTGAGGATCCAGAGACAAAAGAGCCACAATCAGGGATAGCTGCCAACTGTGTGTTGGGCTGAGAGAGACTTTCACTGGGGTATCTTAGTAGAGATTGGGTGGACAATAGTATAGGGAACAAATCCCTACAAGTACGACTTCATGAGTATTTTATTGAAAATACTGGCCAAGCGTTGGGCTGAAATATAGTTCAAACTCAGCTACAGATAATAGTCTCCATACTATTATCAATTAATAATACATTCTATACAACGTGACAAAGTGTACGAGGAAATTAAACCTGTGCAGTAAAAAGGTTACTGGGTTGCTTGCTGATAGCAAAAAAAGTAAATTTTTACAAGTTGGTGCTCACTACAGGGGTAGTTGAGTGAAGAATCTATAATAATGGCGTACAAAGAAGAGCTACACAAACTGTTGACCGAGATAGCCACTGTGAACCAAAATGCCTTAAACTCAGAAGACCATCAGGAGTTCGCGGCCTTGGAAGAACAAGTCGCCAAGGTGGAGGAAGGATAAGAGAATGTAGCCGGCTTCAGGAATGAGTTACTCGGCAAAGTAAACTTGTTGAAGAAGAAAGAAGGGGACCTTGTTCAAGAGGTCCTATACCTGAAAATGGAGTTAGAAGTGGATCGCGTTCATTTAAGAAATTTTTTGCAGATACCAAAAGATTAAACAAAAAAGTGGAGGAACTTAAAGCTCACAGATGTGCTTGTGAGCCCAACATGTCAAGCGATGCTGAAGAGAGAAGTCCTTGCATGATACTTGGGAGGATAAATATCCCAAGGAACATGCCGCCCATTTTTAATGTCATTTTGGAGATGATGCCCAAAGTCACTTTGCAAGTTAGCCGAGTAACTGAACCAAGAGAATCAGCCATAAATGACTCAGAGGAATTTAGGGCAATGCTGAAATTGCCAATGTTCCATCAGGATAATGCCCCAGTATTTTTCTGACTGTTCAACATGACCATAAATGGCTACAGAGATCATCAAAAGGCGTTGACGGTCATGAATTGCCTGGACACCAACTGTAAAAACTTAATGTTACCTCATCTGGAGGGGACAGATGGTCATATGTGGAGGCAAAGGCGGCTATCATGAAGGAGTTTATAAGTCCAACATGCATGTTGAAATGCAAGCAAGAATTTATAGGAATCTAGTTCTATAAAGATGAGTCTTTTGCTAGCTTCACGGATCAATTTTACCAGGAGTCGCAGATCCTGGCAAGAGCGAAATTATTGGATGACTTTGATGCTAAAATCTCTTTGCAAGCGGCCCTTCAGTCCTATCGCAATTTGCATTGTATAATGTCTTCTGTGTTTGCGATGGAAATGACTATTTTACAAATGGTAGTTAAGTAGAAGATTTTGGGAGCGACATATAATGCCCCAAATAGAAGCTTCAAGTCCAATCCAGTACAAAATCCAAATCCCACGAAGGGAAATGAAGGAGCTAAGGAGGCTACCAATCAAATCGTGCCAGGAGAAAACCCAAAGAATTCAGACAGTTAAACAAGAAGGAGAAGGTCTGCTATCAATGTGGCAGGAAAGGACATTTTGCCATATACTGTAAAAAACTGAAGGATCAGATTAATGTGGTCCAGGACAAAGAGTCAGCAGCCACCAAGGATTCGGGAAAAGGGCCCCTGGCCTAGATATAGGAACAGTCTAGAGCTGCAGAAAGACCTGTTCCTCCCAATATCATGAATGAAGAAATCAATATCAGTATTCTGATCATAGATGATGAGCAGGATCAGCTATATCAAGTGGTCAATATGAATATGAATGCCATTACCAGAGCTGGGGCAAAAAGAGTTGACCCTGAGATAATCCAGGAAGTTGCCTGGCCATATGCCCAACAACTGGTGGACAAGATTTGATCTGCCAAGAATCCTGAAGAGTTATCTGATGTCCATATAGATGAGGCTAATCTGTCTATCCACCTCAGCATGATAAAGGAATCATTTCATGATTTATCAGCGCAAATTATTCACACCTTAGATTGGATTTTAACGCCGCAATTCACTCAGTAAACACTATATTACAAAACTCCGAGTGTACATATATAGATATACAAGTGAATCAAGTGAGGGTGAGGGTGAGTGTTGATAGCGGAGCGCCCATCAATATTGTTTTGACCAAGCTGGTAAAGAGGATGAAGATCTCTCTGGGCTTATAGCATAAGAAAATATGGGACAGCTGGGCCAAACACCACCGTTTCCTGTGGAGCTTATAGTGCACTGCCACTACAATTCAGGTCATTAGTGGTATCTGCGCCAGCCATATTTTTGGCGAACCAAAACTATGACATTCTGATTGGAATGGAGTTTCTATGGAAATACGGAGTTATTTGTAACTTTGAGGATAATATGTTGACCATCTTGGGTTAGACGTTACCATTGGTATACCAGAAGGATGGTGAAGCTCCACTTAATTGGAGAAAAAATTCATCAATCTGATATACAATGACGGCATTGTCCTGATTTGATACCAATTAGTTGGTAGGAAGCGACGCAAAATGCAGGCAGAAATCCTAGAGAACTGGTGAATTCCACTAAGGATCAAGAATGAGAGGACCATACCAGCTGGATCACAGATGATAGTTGACACAGGGTTGACATTAAAAATTCCTGAGCTGTTGTATGGTGAGATCAGAAGCCCCTGGAAGAAGTCCAGATTGGAGCCATGGGTGGCTCCCAGGATAATAATGCTGGGCCATGGAGAAATTCAGGTTCTCCTGGTGAATTTGAGTGTAAAACTGATGAAGATCAAGAGGAATCAGATCATCACGTTTATTCATCTGATCTTGATGGCCAAGTTTGAGATGATTCCACAATTTTGGGTCTCTCAACAAGATGAGATTACTGGCTGGGGTAGCCAAAAGTATCAACCTATTGGTTGATAGAAAGTAGCTCACTGATCTGCAAGAAGGTCAGCAAGAGGAGGTGCTCAAACTATTTGAGAAATATTTTGAAGTGTTTGCTCAGGATGACCATAATTTGGGATGTGCATGAGACATGATCCATAAGGTTGACACCGGGGAAATTTTACTGATAAGTATGAGACCAATCTGAAGATTGAAAGCCACTGAAGCGTTAGTGGGGGATGAAATCAGAAAACTAGTGAAGCATGGGCTTCTAGTTCAGTCGTCAAGTCCCTAGGCAAGTCTGATTCTGATCGTGAAGAAGGATGGACCCAACAGGGTGGTAATTGACTACCGAAGGCTGAACAAAATTATGAAGTAGGATTCAAATCCCCTACCAAGGATCGCTGATGTGCTAGATCATTTAGGAGAAGCAAAGTATTTCTACACAATAGATCTGATCTCGGGATATTTATTGATCAACTTGCCAATGGAAGACCAGGAAAAATGTGCATTTATAACCGCGCAGGGGCTATACCAACTGACGAGTATGCCCCAGGGTCTCTTCAATGCGCCTGCAAAGTTTCAGAGGGCCATGGATGTGATATTAAGCGATTTGAAGTTGTCATGCATCATGATATATCTGGACGATATCAACATGTTCAGTAGGACGTTTACTGATCACCTCCACCACTTGGAAGAAGTATTTAAGCGACTGTCCATGGTTAACTTGAAGATCAAGCCAAGGAAGTGTCACTTCTTTAAGAAAGAGTTGGAATACCTGGGATTTATAATCAACTCAAGTAAATTGCAGCCGGAAAACCATAAGATAACAGCTATAGAATGTATGGCTGCTTTGAAGAGTGTCCAGGACATCCAACTGTTCCTTGGGATGGTCAGATACTACAGAAGATTTATTTGGGACTTCAACTAAATAGCTGAGCCATTATTCCATTTATTAAAGGATCTGAAAAAAGGATTCATATGGTTTGAAAAGGCCTAGGACTTTTCTATGAGTTGCGCCTGTATTTGATAGATTCGCTGATTCTGAAATATCTGAATTTTGATTGGGAGTTTATCATTCAAACAGATACTTCGTTGACAGTGATCAGCGCCATACTGAGCCAAGTAGATGAACTTGGGGACAAGAATCCGGTGTCATATGTGAGCTGGACCCTAAAACCTGCTGAGAGGAATTACACTGTGACTGAGCTGGAATGCCTTGCAGCCATTTATGCATGCAAGCAGTTTTGGGCGTACGTCCACAGAACGCACTTCAAGGTGGTAATGGACCACTTTTCGCTGCATTGGCTACACAAATCAAGAGATCTGGAAGGAAGACTTGCCCAATGGGCACTAAAGCTCCAGGCTTATGATTATGAGATAGTCCACCAAGTGGGGGCTTCTCACCAGAACGCAAATGGCCTATCACGGTTGCCAATGGTCCAGTTGGTATACCCGCGGGTGGATGAGCTTTTCCAGAGAATGGTCAAAGGAAGAATTGAGGATGAGCCTCAAGAAATCTAAGGTGCTCTTCAAAAGTGATGGAAAATATTGAGACCATGGATGGACAATTATTTAAAACAATAAACGGGAAATGGCTATTATTCCCAAAACTGTCGAAAAGAGCAGCAATAGTTCAAGCCGCTCATAAGGTTGTTGGGCATGGAGGCCTGAGGAAAACAACTGACCATATTCACCAGTATTATTACTTGGAATCGATTAACTATGATGTCACAGATTATCTGGCTTTTTACATGGAGTGCCAGCTGCACAAACCACATAAGAATACAACTGGATACCAACTGGTCCGCCCTGAATTTTCCTGGCATGGTGTCCATCAATGTGATGGGACCGCTGATGATGAGCACATGTGGAGTCAGGTACTTCATAGTTGCCATTGACCATCAGATGAGATGGGTCGAGATGAAGGCCCTAACCAGAGTAGACGATACCAGTACCACAAGTTCATCCTGGATCAAGTGGTATACCAGCATGGATATCTGCAGGTCCTGCTTAGTGACAATAGAACCAACTTCACGTCTCTTGTGATCCTGAGGTTAAACAAAATAATTGGGATCTGAGGAAATGTGCCAGTACCATACCGGCCAGAGATAAATGGACTGGTAGAACAGGTCAATGGAATGCTGGCCGTGACGCTGAGGAAGCTAGTCGCAGGAAGATCTTCTGTGTGGGGAATGTACCTGAATTTATGATGTTCGCCTACAATATTAGTCACCATACGGCAATGGGAAAGATGCCATATGAATTGTTGTATGGAAGAAAGGCCACATTGCCACCAAATTTATATTTGGTTGTGGAACCTACATTGGGGATGAGTACTGATTCATACCTGATTTGACTGATGAGTATCCTGATTGATATGCAATCACAAGCATTTGATACAACCTTGA
Organism: Massospora cicadina; assembly: GCA_022478985.1. NCBI lineage: Eukaryota > Fungi > Entomophthoromycota > Entomophthoromycetes > Entomophthorales > Entomophthoraceae > Massospora > Massospora cicadina. The sequence continues at coordinate 72,757 of JAKSZP010006711.1, forward strand.
AGAAAAGGATCTGAACAAAATCAATGGACAACAAAAAATGGTTGGCCTTAGAAGAATATTAAATAGGGGAAAGAGTTGCCTATTGTGATACACATAGTTCAGACGAAGAAACAAACTAGATGCATTGTAATTGGGTCCATTTGAAGTGATTGCTAAAATGGTGACCAATGCTTGCTCCATCAAGAATCTCTTGGATGGAAGAGTTGTGAATTGAGTCCATGCTAAGTATCTAAAGTAGTGGATCAATGAAAACAAAAGAGTTCCCAAAGGACTAATGAACCATTAAGTTAGTCATGTCCTAATGATTAGGTCAAGTCAAAAAAAGACCTCTAAACCAATAAAATGGTTAAGTCCAAAAAAGGACCTCTGAAATATAGAAAACTGGTAGGTTTAAGTGCCCAGGATCCAGTTTGGGGAAAAAGATGGACCTCTGAACTGAAACAAGGTCAAGTACCATAGTGAAAAAGAAGAATAAAGATAAAAAAATTGACAAAAGAAATTGTAAAAAAATCATAAACTGCATAGAGAAAAAAATTAATATATTTATTTCTTATTTTTATTGATTGTCCTAGATATGGGGATGATTCCACCTATGTTGCTTCTTGGGGGAGGGAGGATGGATTGCAGTAGGAATGAACAGCCCATCAAAATCGATATGCAATTGGATGCTAGTGAGGGAGAGACCTACACAAAATCACGTTCATTGAGAGGATGCTGAACTCTGTGAAAAATTGACCAGGGGAAGGGAAATTGAGATGTTGGAGGAAGCCAATTGCAAAACCTGGGAGTGGGGAGGAAAGCAACAGTATAAAAAGAGGCAATTGGCGAATAACCTTGAGTAATCCCAATACTTCACCTAAGCTGGAAGATTAGTCCTGAGTGCCTGACAAAGGATTCATCAAGAACACCGGACATTTGGGCTGGCAACAAAGAAGGGATGCTTGAAGGGGTTACTGAATCATGCTTCTATCAATGCCATCAGTGGAAGATACTGATGGGAAGCGCCGGAGAAGAAATAGTTGTGCAGGGAACAGATTGCATCCTTCAATCGGTGACTATGGGCTTCTTGGAAGCTAAAGCTGAACAAATTGTTTTACCCAGGTGAGGCTGGAAGATTTGTGGACCAACTTTAAAGAACTTGGCCAGCAAAGCAAAGAGAATAAGTGCGGTATCCCAATTCAGAAGGTTATCAAGATCAGAGGGATTCAGCACTAGAGTTAAAGCAATGGTGACTTGGGCCCGGAGTTCAGTGAAGGGGAGCTCAAAGTGAATACTATTACCAATTGAGAGCTCAGAGACTATAACAGCAGGTTTGTAGTGTTGACTGAGTTAGAAGAGGAACTCAAGGAGAAGGTCCAACCTGGCAAGAAATGAATGATCCAGAGCAACTGGCATAATCTCTGGAGCATCTACAATGATGTTTGGAGCATCAGCGAAAGGAGCCAAATCCAGGAGAGTTTTGAAGCCCAACTCTGGAATTGACGGCAGAGGAAGAATCAGCTGAGAGTTGTTTAAAATGATAGCCCACCTGGTTTTGGAGGGATTAGTTACCATTTCTGGTAATTTGACAGAAGTACTAGCTGCTTGCACCAGACTAGGCGTATGTGTCCTGAAAGGACCATAAAAGAGGTTCCATCGAGAATCCCAACTCATCAGCTGGAGGAGAAGGAGGTCTGGATCAGACAAACTATTGAGGAGCTGCTGGTAGCATGACTCAGAATTTGACATATGAGCTGGATTAGAGGGGGGATGTTGGACTTATATAGAAGTTGACTTTATGCACTATATAATCCACTAAGCTCCAATTTAAAAAATTAATCTCAAAATTAATGAGATAAGCTCTAATAAAAGAATTAGGAATGACTTAAGCCAAGAGTTATGAGCGAAATAACAAGGGCTAATAAGAAATAAGCATTCTTAATTGAGCCACAAAACAAACATTGATGACAAGAGTCTCCTGTCTAGGATGAGGAGAAAGTCAGGAAAAAAAGAACGCCAGACCAAGAATCCTGAATATGGCAGCAGGTCATATACCCTGACAGGGGGAAAACTAGATCCCAGGACTAATATCATCAAGAGTAAATCGATCAGCCCAGCACAACAGAAGGTCGTGGGGACCGCGCTCTGAGAAGGCGTTAGCAGGAGAAAGAGGAAGAACGCCATATGCCAAAGGTCGTCCCAAGCAGCGTTGAGTATTGATGAGTGTAACCACTTGAACCAATGAAATATTTGACCAAGTGTCTGAAGTGGTGCTCTCATTCCCCAGTCCTTTTCTCGCTGGAAATCTAGGAAAGAGGGGGGATGTGTCGGGATTTTTGCCATATTCCCAGCCTGCTAGATTACCTGGTATCTCTAGGGGAAAATTCCCTAAGGCGAAGTGAATCAGAAATCAGTTGGCCTGAGTTTTAGAGGAACTACGTTTGGGGGATATTGGGATATTTGCCTGGTCATATCTGTCAGGGATCAATCCAAATGAATACTTATGATCTCATTAGGTGGAGTTGCCAATGAAATAGGGGCATCTGTTAGTGATTAACTATCAGATGTACCAATTGGGATTAGTCAGGTTTCATCACTGACTGATTGGGAATGAATAGCAAGTTGTGAGGTGAGTGATGCCGCCTACAACTAGTGTATCGATTGGTTGGTGAGCGACCTGACATAATGGGTAATAAGTCCCATTAACTAAGCAGGTCGCTAGCCAAATATGGTTGGTTCACTTGGATCGAGAGGAAAACGTTAGGGACACGTTTTCTGACTCTTTCCATTTGAGGTCTCGAGGATGTCCAGTGACAGAATCCTAGCCAGGATGGGGAAAACCATCGCTGCTGAGACGAGGATGGGTGATTTAAAAGCAACAGCTGGCATTACATTGAAGAGGTGTCAACTGAGGGTTAGACAGCCGAATTCCCCACTATATAATTCCCTAGGATTTACTATAATAAAAAGTAACTTTACAGAGTTTAAAGTTTACAGTAATATTATCAATTTGGTGTATAGTTATATTATCAGCTTCTATTGTGTTGTTCTGTCTCAAGGCTATTATTGTAGAGGGCAATTATTGGAAGACTCTCAGAGAGAAGAGTAAAGATCTGAGTGAGGATCCAGAGACAAAGGAGCCACAATCAGGGATAGCTGCCAACTGTGTATTGGGCTGAGAGAGACTGTCATTGGGGTATCTTAGTAGAGTTTGGGTGAACAAGATTATAGGGAACGAATCCCTACAAGTACGACTTCATGATTATTTAATTGAAAATACTGGCCAAGCGTTAGGCTGAAATATAGTTCACACTCAGTTATGGATAATAGTCTCCATACTATTATCAATTAATAATGCATTCTATACAACGCGACAAATTGCATGAGGAAATCAAACCTGTGCAGTAAAAAGGTTACTGGGTTGCTTGCCAATAACAACCAAAAGAGTAAATTTTTACATTATTATTACTTGATGTCCAGAGGGGATGAATATAGGCCCAGAAGATCTGAGAGGCAGTCCTTGATATTTTATATCTTCTGGAGTTGATTTAGGTCTTGTTTTTTAATAAATGGTAGCAAACCAGAATCACCCCATTGCTATAAGCAAGGTTGACTCATCCCATATGCACGGATCCTTTGGCACTCCGCTGGGGGTAAAGTAAATTGGGGTCCTCTGCACCAAAAGTTCAAAGATCTTCTCTGTCATATCAATGACAGTACCCAAGTGTCACATAAAAGCAGTTCCAATCAACAGGTCATAATCACTGTTCAGTAACACTATTGCCAAAGCTACAACAACATTGGCCCAAACTGCAAAGGTAGCGCACTGTAATCTCCCCAGAGAACATTTTTTCCGCTCCAGCTGCCCCATACATTATTTGATTTTCCTCATTAGGTTCTAACATCAACTTCACCACCAACTTAGTGAAAACTATGTTGACTGGAGCGCCATTATCTATTATAGCACAAACTCGATGTTTTGCTACAAAAAAGTCAGAGTATTTACACTCAGAATAAGAAGTACTTTGACTGTTTATTATATGGACATTAAGGGAACTTTTTTCCTAAGGAAGCTCTTACTAACCTTCACCATATTTAGGGTACTTTTTAACTGTAGCGTTCACTGGGAGAGCGAAGTTTACTCCTTTCATAGAAGGTGAATCTGAGAATAGCCCAGCTCGTCTGAAGAAATTTTTCAGCTATCTGATTGGTGTAAGGCTTTGATTGCTCTTGAGGTCCCTCTTCCACCGCGGCCTTGGATTGTGCTTGTGTCAGTACAATTATCCCTCCAACTGGCTGCCAATACAGGAACTCATCATCATACTGAAGGACTTTCACCAAATATACTTTGGTAAGTTTAGTGGGATGTTTGAAATTGGGACAGAGGAGGTAGAGAATCCCATCTCTAAACCACTCCAACTTTTCCCTGGTAGTACTGATGCTTCTGTACGTAGTGAATCTGAAGGTAGGGGTTGCTCCAGGAAAGGAGGCAAGATCACCTTATATATAACACTTTAATCTGTAGGGTCTACGTCCTTGGTTCTTGTAAGATGGGCAAGCCAATAATTTATCTATTGGCGATTGGCGTAACCAGGGACAAATTGGAAGGTTGATTGCTGATATTCAGCGTAATTAGGTCCAGGTCAGAAGTTGGGCTGCTGGCGATTATAGTAAGTAGGTCTGGATTGGTAGTTAGACAGCCGGGGAAACTCAGCTAATGGCAAGGCGCGTATTTATAATAAGGCTGTGGGTTACTGGGAAGAATAAAAGCATGGCAGAATGATTTACCTGAGTAAGAAGTTTCAGAAACATCTGCTAAAGTTTTCCAATCTGTATTGAGCGGAGTAAAGGTGGCGGATAGACGGCAAAAAAATTCAATAATCTTGATCAAGTGTACGTCATACTGCAAATTGATGCCATGAAATTGTAAAGTTTGTGTATAGCTTAACTGCTGAGGTCATTGTAATTCCCACGTCAGCTTTAGATAAAATGCCTGCCCTAATCAATTTGTGGTCTTTCATTGTGAATTGTTCACCAAATGCAGTAAAGGTCCCATCAAGATGGAGCCCAATAGTCAAGAACTTGGCCTTCTACTGAGACATTTTTGCAGTACTCTCAAACAACCTCAGCAAAGCTCCTTCACTTCTTGATATCTAATGGAACTGCTTGGAAGATAAAAAATAACTTAGTCGGCGCTTCCAAAAAAATTCAAGGTGGATATTAAATATTTAGCCTTGCACCAATCTGAGGCTTCTTCAGCCGCAAAATTAAATCAATAAAAGAACCCATGGATGTTCCCATTGCGGTCAAACAGAGGCTGCTTATTGATACAAACCTCCTCCTTCCACTCATAACTGTGAGCTTTTGGAGCATAATGAGGATTTGGTCAAGACTCATAGGCAGTATTTCGTCAAGAAACCAGTTCAGTAGGCCCAGCGGCGGATGACTTGTCCGCTGATTGAGAGGTAGCGTGGGCCCTTTGGTGGGCAGTACGGCCATCACTTGGGGGATTCAGTTGCCAAGACAAAATCATTTTGGAGCTGCCATCATGGGTTGAGTAGGTCACGCTGCCTACGTGTTTGGCAAAAAGTTCCTTTGCTTGTTATCTGGCCACATATTCACCATAATATGATACTTCCTTAGAAGCCCGTTGTTGTTCATCAATTTCCTAATGAGAGCGGTAGGGGTGGGAGGTGCTGTTCACCTTACGCTCTGCAAAATGTAGTCATTCAGTAGTGTCATCCAGACAATTTGCAAGTTGCCTGTTTTGTTGTCCAAGGATCTTCATTTGACTGAAAGTGTTGTCAAGCTAGTTCATTACATCATTACTCTCCTTAAGGAGTTCATCCTGCTTCTTGAGCTCTGCTTTTGAAGCAAGTTTAATTTCCACATATTCAGCTGGTGCGGTGTGCCATGAGGATTCCTTGTCAAAGCAGGCCAGATGTGACATGTCTGGCACTTGGAAAATTTTTATTTTTTTATATGTGTGTTTGTTTAATAGGTCCCCCATAGTGAGCACCACTATTATAAAATTAACAATAGAACAAATATTTTCTGCATTGATTTCACAGGGTTGATCCCACTGAGCAATGGATGAACAATATGGAGATCGTTGGTCCATGAAAGAAACTTAATAAACTATTATATTATGAAACAATAACAACAACCACACCACCTTATTTATTTAATATAAATAGCAGATTCTGTCTGCTCATATCCACGCTTCTTCTTACCATAAACCTCCCTCTTTTAGTCTTCTCATCATGCTTATATATTCACAACTTTGATCAATTTCACCCTTTTTGCTTAGGCTATTCCTGTCCACAATAGCCTCATCGCTTCTACCTCATAATTGATAGGATCTGGCAGAATCCTCTATACTCAAAATATCTATTGTCTTAGTTTGAGGTGATCTACTAAATATTTGACATAAGTCAACATCATCTTATTGCCTTATTTGTTTGTAATCCAATAACTATCCTTTTTTGGCTAAGTATCGCCTTTATTTCAGGCGCTCAAATATAGTTGCATTATCAAATTTTAGTTTTATTTATTTTAGCCAATCCTCCGCAGCTATTTGGGGCTTATCATTCAGTCATATCAGAATCTCAACACCATAATCACCCAGGGCAGGCTTTTATGACACTTCATTGTTAAAGGATATTTTCAGGCGGCTTCCCCAATTCTTTTGTCCCTGTATTCCCCAGGATAGGCTTCAATGTCTCCTCATAGTCCACAAGGCTTTCTAAGTCAGCTTTGCTGGTGTTCTTGTTCCTTTATCCCCCAGAATGGGCTCTCCATTTTAAATCAGACTAGATTCTCTTTTTAGAGACTTCTCACAGCAGATCTAGTTATAGCCAATCCTGATCCTACCAATGCTCTTTTCTCATGAGCGCCTTGAGGCTTCTTCCCAGCGGACATAGCTACTGCATGATCTGGTCCTACTGATGTGTTTTACTTCTTTCAGAGCCTCAAGACTTCTTCCTGGAAGACCCAGTTACAACCTGATTAGGTCCTATTTGAAATCTTCATATTAAGTAGATGTCCGATGGAACTGGTTCTCTTGCAGTACTAGATAGTTCCACATCTTTACTGCCAGTTCTTTTCCCAAATCTTGAGTATCTTAATCCTCTCTTGAGGCATCACAAGGTTCATATTTCTCTTCAGTTTCTTTCCCTAACTATGGGTAGTAAGTTTTTCAGTCACTCCACTTTTCCAATAGTGGGTCTTCAATTTATTCGTCCACTATGATTCATTGGGCTACTTCCTCATCAAAGTTCAATTATGCTTATTGGAGATTTTTTATTATTATCTATATCTTTCTTTTCAAATTCTGCCATAGTTTGCTTATCATCATCTAGAATTTCCTTGTAAAAATGGTTAGGCGCGTCAAACGTCAAGTTTAATATCTTCATGAATTCCACAATATGCAATGTGGAAGTCATCTTTGGAGCGACAAAACCATGGTCCAATGTAGATTTTCAAGGGCCTAATCACTGACTTCATGGCTATCTGAACATCAACTTCATATAGCACTTTCTCCCCAGCAAGGATCTGCGATTTCCAATATAATTGATTGTCAAAGTCTGATAAAGTCTCAATTTTCTCAATTTAATGCTCATAAATTCTGATTGCGGTTAGACATCCTCATATGGCTTCTGAACTCTCTCATACTAGCGCCCTTAGCTTCATTATAAGACTAAATGTCCCCATTTAAGTGAGATAACACCAAATTCTGGTAATCTGTGTTCAGGCAGTTTATGAAGGTAACAGCTCTTTGTCAGTCAATGAAACTAAGCATAATCATTTCAAATAATCATATAAATGCAGGGACTTTATCCTGATGGAACGTGAGTAACTATGATGTGCTTCAAAATTCATTTGGTGCTCCACTAGCAGGTAAATACAGCCTGACGACTCTATTGACTATGGGATTAACTTTGTGGATCGTCTTGAAATTGCTCCAAATGACCCAGACATATTATCTGAGTGGGTGATTCTTACCAACTGAAATTTCAGGCGTTTTGCCATAACCTTTTCTGGCTCCATTTGTGCACAATCACATTCATGGTTCTCCTGTTTTTATTTCCATTTTGATAGGCGCATTATTTCTTCACTAAACGGATATAATTGTTCTTGATCCACTTCTCACCTGGCCTTCTGAAACAATACTTCTTTAATTAAATTGCCCTCATTACATTTCAAAAAGTCGACTTCTTACAAAGATCCTTGTTGATTTCCCAACTTTCTAACCTGTTCTTCAAACTTTTTTCACCCATTCCTTTAAGGTGTAAAATTAGCCTATGACATCAAATATAGCACATTCTTGTTGAAAGTTTCTAGTTACATCAGAAGTTTTTTAGTTCTTCCAAGTAAGACATTCTTGATAGCTTCATTAATTAAAATGGTCTTAAAAACTCAACTACCCTTGTATTGAGCACCAATGTAAAATTTGGGAACTGGTGGCTACTCACTTATTTTTTTTTAATGAGATCCAATATGTAAACTTGAGACTTTACTATTTTCAGAATTTTAACTCCTTTCAGCTCTCTAGGTTTTCTTGCACATGTTCTTTATATGTGTATCAAATGATTGTTGATAGATAATTTTAAAAGTAGGTGATTGATACTAGTAAAGAGACTGGTATCCAGGTGAGTAGCTATGACCAAGTTTTCCTTTGCTCTAAAACTTCTTTGAACAGGTACAACACTCTTTCAACCCACTGGAGAAGATAAAGCTTCAGATAACACGTGAGTTCCTTTCCCTTAAACTCTTCCTCAAAGTTGGAAACTTCTGGACAGCAACAGAACTTGACTCATTGCACAAGTTCAGAGGTACCAAAGGGGACTTCTACTCTTGAGATTTGACTATCAATTCTGGCTCTGAGATCTCTCCTATGACTTATCTAGGAATTCTGATTCAGTGGCATTCTTAGTGAACTTCTATCCCTTTCTCCTGTAAAACTTAACCTAGGATTAGATTCAGTGGTTTTTTTCTCCCTTGACGCTGGAAATGCGAAGAACTTTGACAGCAATCCAAAATATAATAATTGTATTATAGACTCATATATATTTGAGACTTATTATTTCTTATTCTATCTTATTAAATTTTTTACAAGTGAATATATAGGATCTTCAGCGCCCAACTCTTTTCTTTTTTAGCAATAATGGTGCCCAACCCAAAAGGATGAGCCACCACACATCTTTATTTGCAAATGTGCCAAATAAAGAGATTATAAGAAATATAGATTTTCTAATATAGTCCTTAAGTTAATAGCCTAGGAAGCCATATCAGAAGACGAGGAAGCTTTGGGGAAACTTTTTTTCAGTGCCTGCTTAAGCTGGCGGACCATGGCAGACAATATAGGGGTTTGGGCATCAGTGACATGAGGCATAAGGAGGTATAATTATGGGTTTTCTTTGCTAATGAGGCCAGCGGTATCCATCGCCTCAACATATTGAGCAAGCTGATACTCAGCAAAAGTGATAAGAACAGACACACAAGTGAAAGACTTGATGCGCTGCCAGGTTTGGGGGTAATTGGGGTCAAATAGAATGATTTAAACTGCATCAATGCAGGCACAGCTCACTATAAAAGTGAGCTCCTCAATTTTGTATTTCACATATGTCACGATTCCAATATGACTGGATGATAAGCCCTGAGTCAATATAGTGAAACGGATGGCCTCTATTGGAATCAAAATGGTAACAGTAAATTAAGCGCTTCAAAATGAGGCAAAAATTGGGTTACTGAGAATTGGCCAAATTGGGCGAATGTGAATTGATGAATGAACAATTGGTAAAACCAATGAGATATGACAAAGTGAATTACTAAGCCATGAAAGCAGTACCATCCAAAGTCATTACCATACAAGCAGGATGAGACGATAGAGGAAGTTAGGTTGTTACTAGTTTTGAGGAGTAAGTATAACAGCAAGAGTTCGCTGTATTAATATAGAAAATAAAAGAGATTGGAAGGGGCGAGTGCTCCATATTTATTTTATATTTATACATTTATTCTATCATGTCGAGGACAATGATAATCATATCATTGGTCCTAATTGCTCATTGGGTCTACCCTGTGCAAATTCTGTCAGCGTATCTCTCAAGTATCGCCAATTTTATAACAGTAGTGTTCATTACAGGGGGCCACTGACCAATAATACAATGAAAACTCAGTTCCCGCCATTTGATCATGAAGGAAACATTCATGGTTTTTTCTCCAATTTCGAGTTTGCTACTGAAGGTACTTCAGATCGATAGAGGGCGAAACTATTGCTCTCCTCCTTGGATGTTGGGAGTGCTGATCAAGTCATTTGTTACCTCTCAGCTAGTTTTGCTTCCTACCATGAAGTTAAAGAGACAGTGTTGCGGTTGTTCAGCAGAACTGAGAAAATGTCACAGCAAAAGATTAAGTTTTTGACCATTGGGTTTAAACTCCATTAGACTCTCACTGCATTTGCTGATCAATTTTCAGCTGAAGCCCATGTGCTAATTGAGGCAGAGTATTTAACTGAATGTGACATATGTATAGCGTTGACCTCTGCTGTGAAACCATATCATGAGCTTTTTAATGCCTTAGCTCCATACTTAGAGGTTAGTGTACCCTTGCTTAAATTTTTCCAAATTCTACGCCATCTATCCGCTACCTTCCCTCCACCCAAGATATAGTGGAACCCTAGCTCCTCCGCTGCTGAAATTTCTTATCTGGAGGAATTATCCATCCCTGTTCAGCGTCTGTTTGACATCCACTGGCCTTATCTACAATACACACCTCACTTCCAATCCAATTGCCAACAGCAGCTCACCTATTGGGAGGAGCCAGCTTACACTGTTTAATCCCAGCCCAACCTTTATGGTGGCTCCTTTTACAATAATCATGGTTGTAGGTCTTATGGAATTAATTGCTTTTTGTGTGGTCGCTCTGGGCACCTGGCTAGAAGTTGTTGCAAACGTCAGGCTCTGTACTTACCGCAGGAACAGTACCACCAGGGAAAAATTAGAGCGGAGTAGAGATGAGACTCTCTACCTCCGCTATTCTGACCCAAAACGTCCCACCAGAACTTATTCCTGGACCTTCAGAGGAAGTTCCTGGGTATGATGATGCCTTCTTATATCAAAAACCAGTTGAAGGGGTGAATGTGCTGACACGAACATGATTCACAGACATGGCGGAAGCAAACTCTCAGGACCAGCCAAAGCCTTATTCTTGTCGAATGTTTGATCACCTTTCTACTGATGAACCTGATCCATTTGTTGATGCGCTTACCTTGACAGGGGTCAGCGTAGCCCTCCATGTGGACGCTATTGTTAAAGAATACCCTACAGTGGGGATGGGTATTATTGCTTACTTGGAAAAAAGCCCCATTAAATGTCCATATCTTAAAACAATCAGATGAATTTTACTCTGAGTGTACATACTGTGATACTTTAGTAGCGAAAACTCAAGTTTGTGCGATAATCAATTCAGGCGCCCAATCAGCATAGTATCCACAAGGTTGGTGTCAAAATTGGCATTAAAGCCTGACGTGGAGCATCATATGGTGTATGGGACTGCAGGAGCAGAAATCACAGTCTCTGAAGGAGCATACAGCGCACTACCCTTGCGGTTTGGGTCAATTGTCATTGTGGCCCCATCTATAGTGTTACCAAACAATAACTATGACCTGTTAATTGGAACCACTTTTATGCGCCACTTTGGGGCTGTTGTAGATATGACAGCGGAGACATTTAAAATTATGGGGCAGCGGATCCCAATCTACTTCACTTCCAGCGGAAGGCCAAATGATTTGGTACATAGGAGTCATATTAACCTTGCATACAGTGATGGAGTGGTTGCATTTCACTTCATTGACTAAAGAGCAAGACTCGAGCCCTTCTTCACCAAATTTATGAATATCAAGGGCTGCCGCTCAGAGCCTCTGGGCCTATATCTATTCCCTCTGGACACCAAACAATCATAAGCACCAAGTTGGAGGTGGAAGTACCTGCTGGGCTATATGGGGAGGTCATTGGGCCTATCAACAATCACGGCTTGAGCCCCATGTGGCCCCTGGCATTATACTTCCAGGGCATGGGGAGATCAAGGCCTTGGTAGTGAATCTACAGGATAAACCAATGCAAATCCGCTGACATCAAGTAATTGCCTTCCTCCATTTCATTCCAGTCGAGGAGGTCCAAGGGATTCATGATTTTGGCTCACTGGAGGAATTTGGTCTATCCATCAAAACACAGCCCAGCGTAATGGCAGTGGTACCACGTGAAAATTTAAAGGGATTATCAGAAGATCAGAAGGATTGAGCGGAAGCCTTATATTTAAAAATACAAAGAGATCTTTGCTGTTGATGATAATGATTTGGGGTGCGCCCAAGGAGTGATCCATCGAGTGGACACTGGGGATCATCCCCCCATTAGATCTCTGCCAATCTGCCAATCTAGAGCCGCGGAAGAAGTTATTACAGCAGAAATTTTTAAACTGTTGGAGCAAGGACTGCTCAAACCATTGAAGAGCCCATGGGCTTCCCCTGTCCTAATTGTCAAAAAGAAGGATGGTACTAACTGGGTAGTAATTGACTACCACAAGCTCAACAGCATTACAAAAAAGGACTCATACCCTTTGCCATGAATTGATGATGTGTTGGAATGGTTAGAGGGAGCTCGTTACTTCTCTGCAATGGATTTAATATCTGGCTATTGGCAAACTGAGTTACCCCTGGCGGAACAAGAAAAATGCGCCATAATCACCTCCAAAGGGCTTTTCCAACCAACTCATATGCCACAAGGGCTGTGTAATGCCCCAGCTACATTTCAATGAGCAATGGACACCATTTTGGGGGATCTGAAGCTGTCATGTGTTCTTGTGTACCTTGACTATATTAACATCTTCTTGCGCACATTTACTGAGCACCTTACCCATCTAGAAGAGGTATTTCGCCGACTGGCTAAGGCCAATATCAAGATCAAACCCAGGAAATGTCACTTCTTCAAGGATCAGTTAGAATACCTCAGTTTTGTGGTGGATGCGACTGGGCTGAGACCCCAACCAGCCAAGGTGGAGGCTATCCAGAAGATGACTACGCCAGCTAGTAAACGGGACATTCAGGTGTTTTTGGGGATGGTGAGTTATTATTGACGCTTCATACCCAATTTCAGTTGCATTGGAGGACCGCTGTTTGAGCTGTTAAAGAAAGATGCCATGTTCAAATGGATGGAACGGCGCCAATGCGCCTTTGATACACTTCAAACGGCACTAATTAGTGCCCCATGTTACATTACCCAAATTTCAATAAGGAATTTATTGTACAAATGGATGCATCTCTTTCCGCTGTAGGGGCATTTTTGTCCAAAAAAGATGATGAAGGGGAGGAGCACCCAGTGGGCGTATTGCAGCCAGCGTCTGAATAGTCATGAACGTAATTATACTGTGACCAAGTGAGAGTGCCTAGCAGTGATCTACACATATAAGCAATTCAGAGTCTACCTGCTTGGGGTAAATCTCAAAGTCATAACAGATCACGCATCATTACTCTGGTTGCAGAACCTCAAGGAACCTGAAGGCTTGTTGACTCGATGGGCTCTTAAGCTAAAGGCTTATGTTTTTGAGATCCTTCATCGCCAGGAGCAAATCTTCAGAACGCCGACTGTTTATCTCGATTGCCAACTGTTGCAGTGACAGCGTACCTCAGTGATGTGATGTACAACAAGATTCTTAGCAGTAAGTATGATGACGAACCACCCCAAGTGATCAAAGCATTAAACGAGATGTGAACAAATACTTTCCAGCGGAATGGGGAACTATACAAGTGGATAGGCAATTCTACGGTGAATTTTCCGCGGCCTTCAATCTGGCCAGGAATTATTATGAGCACCCACAGGGCAGTCAGATATAGCGGAGTGCGCAAGACAATGGAGTTGCTGCGCCCTCAGTACTATTGGGAAAGTATGAACTTCGATGTTCTTGAAACCATTTCTTGTTGCCATCAGTGCCAAGTGGAGAAGCCATTCCGCCATAAGACTTCTTATCAGGTAGTGAAACCTCAATTGCTTGGCATACTGTTTCCCTGGATGTTGTTAGTCCCTTGCCAACAGGAGCCTATGGTGTAAGTACATTCTGGTGGCTATCAATCATCTGACCCAGTGGGTCAAAGCAAGGGCAATACAAGATTTGGGGGCTGTTACAGTGTCCAAGTTTGGGATAGAGTGCATTACTCAGCGCCATGGATGCCCTCAGTTTATTCTCACTGACAACGGAACTAACTTCACCTCACACATCCTCCCCAAACTGAACGAGCGCATGGGAATCAGCGGGTTCTAATGACCCCATACCACCCTGAGTCTAAAGGAATGGTCGAACAAGTGAATGGGACTCTGGTGAGTATCCTACGCAAATTAATAATGGATTGACCATCTTATTGGACCTCCCTTTTTTCCACTGCTGTGTTCGCCTATAACATCAGTTACCATTCTGCCACAGGGAAAGCCCATTTCAACTGCTTTACAGCTGACACCCAGCTCTTCTGGCATTACTTTATTTGTGCATAGAAGACACTGGCGGAATGGAACCCCACTGTTATTTGACTAACCTTGCAAATATTCTGATCAAATTGCAAACTGAAGCCTATTCCTTCAGCTTAGCCAAAAAGATCAGGAATCAGGCCGCAGATCAGATACATTAAAGTGGGTTAGCACAGCTTTAGTAAGGCGACATGGTTTTCTTCCATGACCAGCATGGGTTCAGCTGGAAGCACAAGCTGGCCAATATATGGATTGGTCCATTCAAAGTCATTGAGAAAACTGAGGTCAACGCATATACTATTAAGGACCCTGTTAGTGGTCGGATCATCAACCAAGTGCATGCAAAGTTTCTCTGGGAATATAAGTAATAAGAACCTTATCATCCAGTCAAGTAGGGGGTAATGTTGCAATTCTGATATAGCTGGACAATAAGCCCTGAGTCAATATAGTGGAACGGATTGACTCTGTTGAAATCAAACTTGTAATAGTAAATTATGAACTTTGAAATTAGGCGAAATTGAGTTACTGAGAATCGGTCAAATTGGGCAAATGTGAATTGATGAATGAGCAATTGTTAAAACCAATGAGATATGGCGAAGTGAATTACTAAGCCATGACAGCAATACCATCCAAAGTCATTACCATACAAGCAGGATGAGACGATAGAGGAAGTTAGGTTGTTACTAGTTTTGAGGAGTAAGTATAACAGCAAGAGTTCGCTGTATTAATATAGAAAATAAAAGAGATTGGAAGGGGCGAGTGCTCCATATTTATTTTATATTTATACATTTATTCTATCATGTCGAGGACAATGATAATCATATCATTGGTCCTAATTGCTCATTGGGTCTACCCTGTGCAAATTCTGTCAGCGTATCTCTCAAGTATCGCCAATTTTACAACAACATTTTCATCAAAATCATGGGGGAAATTTTGGGATATAATTACCCTCAAAAGGGGTTACATCTCAATATAGAGATGTTGACAGAGGAGGCTGTTGGCGGGAGCAGCTGGTGCTTCTACCAACATTTTATTAATATTTTTATATGAAGGGAAACCATTATTAGAGCAAAAATGGTGGGGACGTGAATTAGGAGGATTTACAAAAAGATTCTTAAAGGCAAAATTAGGCTTAACATTGTAATGCTGATCCATTTCATCAATCCATTTGAGCGCTTCAAATAAATTAAACCAGCTAATGCTGAGCCAGCCACCGGAATTGGTGCAGTGGCAGATCCTGATTGGCTGCAAACAGTTGCTCATGGCAACTCAGCCAAAACTGTCTAAGGCATTAGCTCAGGATTCCGTAATTCCAACGAATTTTTAAAATTTTAAATTTTGATTGGCTGCTGCTTTGAAACAGCGCCAGAAATAGATAAGGTTGGGGGCGGGAGGATCTTCAGCACCCAACTCTTCTGTTGGCGCCTCACTAGGAAACGGCAGCCATTACCAATGGATATAAACCTTCAGGGTAGCACGAAATGATGTTTTTCCTCATTGTTTTTTGGGTTCTTTCCCCTACTCGAAAGCACCCTTCTCTGGATTAAAATTAAAAATGTGATTCAATGTCTTCTTTCAACCCCAGAAATTCTCCCTTATCAGGTTAGCAACCTGCTTAGGTAATTGGACTCTTGCCCATAACCAGAAAATTGCAATACCCAAGAGGTAAATTGCCAGTTGCTATCAAGGCGACATCACTTGAATGGCAACTAATAAATCCCTTAGTCAGTCATCAATAAAACCCAATTGACTCCTACAAGACAATTTAGTTATCAACTTGAAATTTGACAACTTAATTGCTTGTTTATTGTCAAGGACAATCACCTCTGAAACATTAATGATATATGATGAGTCATAACCCAGAAGATTAATAAATATTCATTTGGGATAATTTGCCAAACAAACTTCATTGTATAAGAACAATAACTCCCATATCCACTAGAGGGTCAAGATCCCTAACAGGTAAGCTGACTTATAATCATGGTCATATGGGATAATATGGTCATATCAAAATCATAACACTTCTTCATGAAATCTTTGAGGGAGCTCATAAGTGGTTTCTCACCTCAAGTGGGACAAACAGAGCTCTCCTGGATTCTCTTTCTACTCTTGAAACTTGTTACAAACCCCAAGATTATTTTTTGCTAACTTTGAGGATTATAAAATCTTTGCCCACATATCTCAGGGAGACCTTACTACTATCTAGTACTTATGCCTGTTCCAAGGGAAATCTCTAAGACTGAACTCACTTTTAAACCCCAAAAATGCCCTCCTAAGCAAGTCCCTGGATATCACTGGGTCCTCTCTGTGCATGTGAGATAATTCTTCTTCTTTTTTAGCTAAAACTTGTTCCATTCTCACGTCTATTATGTCTCATAGCATTATCCCTGTCCAACTTAACTGCAACTTCAAAATTCAGGCCATGAAGTCATAAAACTCTATCTCAGTCTTACCAACTCATGAAAATTCTTGGATAGTACTGATTCTTGTCAAACTTTGATCCCATTGTGACTTAACCTGATAATAATCCCGCTGTTAAGGATACCTTGTAATATATTCAATAAATATTCTCGTACTATGTTGCCAAATTACTGTTTAGAACTTTCAGTGGGCTCAGAGTCAGGTTATACTGAAACCTTCCTAAGTTTTGGGGTCTCTTTATTACTTGCCCTTCACTGTTGCACATTAAAGAGTACCCCTAGTTTTTGTCCTTAAAGGTAGAGGAGGTTAGTAAGTCTATCTTGTTTCATTCATATTATACACTTTACTCTAGCTCTAGACCTTCTGTTGTTATTTTAAACTCTAGGCTATCTCATCAATTAGTATCCTCCTCTAGTCAAGCGGAACAGCTCTTCCCTATTGTATCTGATTCTTTCTCTATGGCTGAGCCACATTTTGAAACAGGTGGATTTAAAAAAAATGATAATTAAAGACTTGATCTCTGCGGCTGACCCCTCTAGAAGCTTTGATGCCTTACTGGAACAGTTGCTTGTGACAAGGATTTTCCCCTGCTTATTATAGAGCATCAAGTTACCCCACACCCTTTCAAATCTTGATGGCAACTCTCAGGCGATGTTAATTCATAATATATAGAATCTTCTATGATGCTATCAACTACTCCACTGTTGAGCTTAGAGCCGTCTTGTCCTTCTTTTAACCCAACTAGTAAATCTTCATCTGCGTATTTCTTATTCATGAATACTTTCTCCTCCTATGAAAAAGATTTTCAAGCTCTCACCTTGGTAATCATTGGTGCAACTAAAAACTTTACATGCTAAGATCTCGCAGAAGCCTTGTACCTACCCCTAGGGGTAAATCGATAGGTAAAGGATGGGGCTTCTCAAGCCATATCTGGTTACTCAGTGCTGACCCCTGTTTCTTTCAATAAACGTAGCAGAAAATTTGTGGGACCCTCTCTGAAAATATCAAACTTTTGTAGCAAGCTATTTTGTTTATAGGATGGTATGACGTTTTGACATCCTCACCAATTTTGCAGATGCAACTATGCACACAAAATTTTCAGGAGGAGCAACTGTTACACTACCTTGCCTGTATGAAAGTGACATTTCGCTACCAAGGAGGTGAGGACTCTCCCCTAAGGTTGGCCTTGCCTCTATTCAACAAGTCCCAACTACCTATCCCTCACCTAACCTGCACAAGTGTAATAAGTCTTATGCAGACATGTTTGACTCCTATAAGGCATGTCCACTTCCTGCACACACTAAGTTTTACTTTGAGTTCAAGCTGCACATTTATATCATAAAGATATCCTCTAACATCTAACCTTCTGTGATGGTACAGAAAATAAATTACCATCACATTATCCTAATTAAATATTTTTATAGGTATAAATAAAAATTCAGTATAAGAGGACTCATGGAATTTGCATCTAAATTAGCAATTAGTGGAAGCCTTTTTATACTTTTAAGGGATCTATCCAATCTGAGATTCGATGGTATGATAATTTATAAATAATAATCTACTAAAAATGCTACTTTATCTTGGCTAAAGGAATGTAAGAGTCACCCATAAATAGGGGCTTCAAACCGATGAGATTTTTGTATGAACGGAGAAATCCATCAAATTTTGCATTTACAAACCCTGGTATATAAAAAGCGGAAATGAACACCACTTTAATGATTGAGATGGTTTTCCTTTGAACATAGGAGATTGGGTTCATAATTTTCCCTTAGAGTTTGGTACAAATGCCAAAATATAAAAAAGTTTCAATTTATCAGACTTTAAATTTTCACAATGATTACTCTAATAGATCTAAACAAGTATACAAGATTTTCCCTTAGCTTTTTTATAGAAATTAAAAAATTAAATTTCTCAATTTTGTGTAATTACGTGGTTCATGCTAGAATGAATCTCTAATAACTAAAATTCTTACAAAATTTTAAAATGATATACTATTGACATAAACTCATATTGATTAAACTAAGAGACTTAACTAAGTCACTTATTGGAGTACTCTTTGCCCTTTCCTGGGGCCAAGAATCTCTTTAAGGCTTGATTATTATCTTAACCTTAATTCAAGGTTTGATTTAACCCAAAAATAGTGGTATGCAGATACTTAAAACTCTATATGAGGCAAATCACTTCCTGTGGACTATTACCAGTTTGGTTAGTTCCCAACTCTTTCATCAGCTATTAGAAAGAGTTTGTCCATTACACTACACAGAACTCTACACCTTTTGGTACATGTGTAGAGCTTTGAAAAGAGTGCCTGTTCATTCCCTTTTACAGCATGGTTCCAGCATCCCACTACCATGCTTATCATCATTTTATTTATTAGTGTTCTGCTGCGCAAAATTTATGGATGATGAAGGGATGGTTGTCTGTACATTTAACAATAAACCTTCTTTAAGAAATTAGTTCCATTAATCCCCTCCTGGGAACCATGGCATTTGAAAGGGTTCATGAGGCTTTTGACAAGACTCAATCTCAAAGTTGTCTAACCAAGGTGGTGGGAGGTACTGTAACATTTGCTAATCAAATTTTCTAAGCGTTGAAAATGTTACCCAATAAACATGAAACTTGGGTTAGGAATCTCTTGGATAAGCAAAAGAATCTGCTAAGGCTCTTGATGGATGTCTCCTAATGTTTGACTGAGCATCTTGCCCCAATGAGGGCAAAGGTGCAATCTGGTCGTCCTTGTTGATGATGACTCAAGGGGAAGGGTACTGTCAAGAGATTGTCTGTAATTTTCTCTTCCCCAAAAAGGTAATGCAGGATGAATAGCCACACTGCTAGGGAACTAGCCGTTAACAAGATAAGAAACATGGTACCTCAGAAGGTGCTGGAGCCAAAGGTACCAAGGGATAGGGTGTACAACGCGGTAATGCTAGTAAATAACATGTAAACAACAAAACTTGGTTGGACTCCAAAGGAGTGTCCATAACCAAGTGAATATTGGTATCAAGGTGCTTGGGTGCCTCAATCTGGAGGGGACCAGGGCGGCCCAGAGGTGCACCATATATTATGGTTAATTTATTTAATATAAAGTTGCCAATGTTGTTAGAGACCTCTTCAAGGAGATCCATGCACAGGTTCGTTCAAGGGACCATAAAAAATGTAAAACTTAAAGTGGAATTTTATTTAGGAAGTCAACCAATGAGGAAAGTTGATCTTATGGAAACATACTTAAACAATGGGGGTAAGTCATCAATTGTCTGAAGTAATTCTAAGCCATAACGAACCAATAGGCGCATGCTACCATCAGTCAGGGTACTGTAACTTGAATATGACTGATCTTGAGTTATAAACTGTATCTGGACTAGTCCCAATTTTGGTAATATTATAGATAAAACGGACTTTGAAAACCTGTTTCTTGAGCAACTGTAACAAACCGTCAGGATTTAAACATAGCTAGTGCATTTTAACACCTGATCTGTAATGCCAGGCTGAGCATCACGCACATTCCCAGAACCAACCTTGGCACATCTCTCCTGTACCCAGTGTAGGTCTAGGTCATGTTTAATGTCAGGGAGTCCTGCCAACTTACTCTTTTTGGCTCCTTGACGTCCAGCTTTATCCTTGCGATCCATGCCATAATTATGTCATGGAGCCATTACATTACCCTCTCATACTTTTGAGGCACCACCCCCTCCAGGGGCTTTTTCCAGGGTAAATTTCTTGTGGGCCATGGCCAGCTTCTTGGCATTGATGGTTTGTTTTGACCTAATTCCTCAGCCTCGGGGAAATGCAGGTGGAAAGATTTGATCAAATCCTGGTTATGAGCATAGTTACACATTGGTACCCAACTGTTATCAGCTGCGTCAAATCTCATCTAGGATACTAGGTACCCAAGCCTTCTTCTTACTCATTTGGAGGCTACAGTCTCCTCTACTTCCCATTATGGCTCCTCATACATGAGATGTGCCTCTGGAGTCTTTGGTGGTAGCCCTCAAACAACGTTAGCTTACTTTAATAGAAGACAGCAAGGATATGGAATGACGAAGGAAGATCCAACTGGTATGAGGTTGGCCCATTTTTCTGATAATTCAGTAAGGCCCAATTCTCTTTGGTCTCAGCTTGTTACATGTCTTCTTGATGGGATGAATCTAGCATCCAGCATCACGAGATGTCCTTACTTGTACGCAGGACCTACCCATCTTTTTCTGTCCATGTTCTCCTTATAAGCTTGCATTGCTGCGCCCAAATTTGTGTTCACCCCCTAGTGTATTTTATTGAGATTCTTCACAAAGTCCACCACCACTTCCACTTTGGATCCACAGCTGGGCTCCATGTTGAAGGCGGGGTTGAAGCCATAGTTGGTGAAAAAGGGAGAACAAAATTTTGCATGATGGGCGTTGTTATAGCAGAAAATGGGCTATAGGAAGGTGAGAAACCCAATCTGGATGGTCCATGGAGGTCTAACACTTCAGGAACTGTTCCAGGCACTGTTTCACTAGTTCAGTCTGCCATCTGATTAGGGTGATAGATATTTTAACGCCAGGGCAAAACTTAAGAATCTTACACAACTCTATTCAAAAGTCAGAATTAAACTGTGCCCTCAAATTACTAATTACTCTTGGGGACCCCATGAAGAGAAAATTCGTGAGATATGAAGATTCTAGCCATCTCTGATGTGGTTCCCATGGTTCTGAAGAAGATAAAATGGGCGAACTTTATAAATTAGTTCACCACTACCATGATGGCTTCATAACCATCAGAAGCAGGTAAATTCAAGATAAAAACCACCTATAAGGAATTCCAAGGCCATTTAGCCTTTTGACTGATACCAACAACCCCAAAGGGGCTGGCGATTTGGTTTCATTTGATTAGAGACAAGGAACTATTTACAATACCTTGCAGCCTGAAAGTCTAATACCTTTCAATACTAAGTGTACTAAATTAGCTCTATAGTCTCCGCTTTCCTATGATGGCCAATTGTGATTCCATCATGATGGTCCCAAAAGATTTCCAGGAGAAGTGGTCCAGCAGGAGCCCATAGGCACCCCTGAAACCACAAATCTCATCATTCACGTGGTAACCCCTGGTAATGTCCTCCTTATCTTACTCACTCTTGGAGAGGACCATAGTATACTCAGCTGACAAAGGCTGTGAAAGGACTACCTCTCTGAAAATATCATAATCCTCCATATTCTTCAGAGGAGCAAGCGCTGGCCCATAGGCCAAGGGGGAGGTATGATGGGACACAATCTTACCTGTTGGACTCACCAAGTGGGTGTTCTGTACCTCTACTTCCTTTGTATTTGGAGTTAGTGCAGGGTTCCGGCCCAAAGCATCCGCCAAACCATTCTCCTTACCCTTTGTTAACTCATAAGTTAACGCAAATTGGGCCAGGGTCTCACGCCAATGAGTTTACCATGGGGTCAAGAAATGAGGTACATGGTAGTACAACAAGGCGCGAAGATCATTACAAATGAGAAATGGTTGGGATGAGCCATGAAAGTGATGACACCATAAGTAAGCGCCTGACCACTATCAATAATTCTTTGTCATAGATAGCGCAGTTAAACTCAGGAAGAGACAATTTCCAAGAGAAAATTCCATCAGATGCGCTATTCCATCTTCTCCTATTTTTAATTGGGCTGCCGCTATGGCAAAGTTGGAGGCATCAGAAGCAACAATGAACTCTTTTACGAGATATACATAGCAAAGTATGGACATAGACAACAAGGTGCACTCTACTGCTCAGAAGGCATCCTTCAAAACAGGGGACCACTGGGTCACTTTTTCTCCACTTGCCTTGTACAAGGGTGCCACCACCTCAAAAATATTTGGCGTGAATTTCTTAAGGAACGTAAATGTCCTCAAGAAACTCAATAATACCTTAACCAAAGTTGGGGTGGGCCACTCAAACCGCCTTCTCCTTGGCTGGAGTGATTCTGTGGCCTTGGTCAAACATGACGTTTCCCAGAAAGGTGACCTGCGATTTAAAGAACTCACACTTACTGGTTTTTGCATAAGGTTGGCTGCCCTTAAACTTTCAACCACTTGTCACATGTGTATATCATGAGACTCTTGGTTGTGGGAAAACACAAGGATATCATCCAAGTAAGCTACCGCGCACACACCTAGCAGGTCCCATGGCCGCACCTATATGGTGTTGAAAGATAGCAAGGGCGTTTTTTAAGCCCAAAGGGCATAACCAAAAACTTGAAAACTCCTTTTTGGATAAAAAACGCGATTAGCCACTTTTGGCCATTTTTGATCCAGATCTTACTGAACGCATTTAAGCAATTCAGTTTTGAGAAAACTTTTGTCTTATCCACATAGCGAGCAATGTGAGAATCTAATGGGGTGGAATGAAAGTCTGGTACTGTGACGTTGGTGAGATTACCATAATCTACGCATGGGCATAAGGTACCATTGACTTCTCTATACAAAGAGAAGCGGGGAGCATACTGGGGAGGTACGCTTATATATTGCGCCTCTGGAATAATGCTCTTTGAACCATACAAATATTGCTGCTTCCTCCCATACAGTCAAAGGGTAATGGGAGAAGGTATACGCACCAGATTAACAATGAGTTTGAACTTGCAATCAAGCTCTGAATGATCTGGTATTACATTGGCTGAAGCTTTATCAAACAAAGTTTATAGCTCCATTAGACAGAAAGGTAATGGTACCATCAATGAGGGCTTTAGCAACGGAGCTAGACTGAGAGTGTGGATCTTTGGTCAATGAGGAAAATGCCCTGAGACTTATCCTTAGACAAGGCGACAACTAATTGATGACCATTATCTAAAATTAAGGACAAGATGTTGTCTGTCAAGTTAGTTCTGTCATCAAACTTTTTCCACCACTCTACCCCCAAAATAATGAGGTACAGAAGGTTTATTATTGCTTTGTAAACGGTCGCCAAATGATATTTGCAAACTTGATAGATCCACTAATCCTGAAACCTTTAGTGTGGGAATACCTTGGGAAGCCTCTCCCCTAACCATACCACCTGGTAAGTAATTAAACTCAAGGTAGTCAGCAAGGTCTTGGTCAATAAAATTCTCAGAGGCTCCAGTTTCCACCAATTTAGTTGTGCTGATTTTCCCTAACGGGGATGAATGGGTAGCAGTCAACAAAAAATATTTAGAATGGTCATTATTCATAGCAGACAACACCTACTTTCACTAGAAAATTCTTCATCCAGCATTAGCATGCCTCTAGAGTAAGCCTTTGCATCATAAATTTGAAAGGGATAGTTGGCCACTCTTACTACTGAGGTCAGATATCCTTTCATATCTTCAGCAATTGCATACACAATTTTCATACTGTAAAAAATTCTTTTCCACCGCCTGTGATCATAAGATCACAGTAGGAGCAAACGGGGGTCCTTTGGATATTCTGGTAAACAGATAAGTGTTTCATGCAATAGTCCCAAGAGTTGATATGTAAATCGTTTTTGTACAAAGAATTCACATTATAAAATGCATTTTCTGGCATTAATAATCCCATGTCAGATTCAGTGGCCAATTGTGATTCATAATTTAGGGCCATCACCATCAAGACCTTCATCAATACTTCATCCTGCGCTGTGGAAACGCAGTGCAAAGCAAATCAATTTTATTTAATTCGTTTTTGTCAAGTTTGGGGCTATAATCTCCTGGACCCTCAAATTCCACCAAAACAGGGAGGAAATTAATGGGGAGCTCTGTCCCAATATAAGGGAAAACAATAGTTGTGGGTGCTGTATTAATAGGGGCTGCCGCAGGTGACATCATCACAGTAGAATCAACTGTATCATTTAGTTTAATCTTGGGGCTAGACCCATACTTGACTTTGAATTTGGCGGAACTCAAAGGTATGGAGGATAAGAATATTCAATTTTGAGAGGTGAAATTGAGCTTTTGGGGCCCATAGTTATAGTGATGTCTTGGGTGAAACCATGATGGCCAAATTATCTGGCCCTTTTCGTGTTGGGGTGGAAAAAAGCCCCAAGGAGCTTCAATCAGTAGATTGAAGTTGGAAAGGGGCGATTGTCACACTTGGGAGTTTCTTACAGGAAAGTCCAAAGTAGAATTGAGAAATTTTGTTATAATGATGTTGGGCAAAGTTAGATATGATCCCAGCTGCAAATTTCATTAATAAATAATTTCATTGAGAAGCCTGCTTGGCGCATAGCCAAGAACTTGTAGAATGTTTAAAAAGATATCATTCCCAGGAGACGCTGCTCTAGGACACGCTCCAAGCCATCCACAAATTTCCACAAAAGTGGCTGTGTGCAAAACAATGCAAAAACCCATTTTTCTGCCTCAGGAGACAGTTGATACAATAAGTCCACCTACGAGGGTGGATGGGAAACAGGCGTTTTTTATTATTATAAAAGGCTTCCGCCAAGAGGTAAGCAAGTGCCTGTTGTAATTTAAAGTAAATTTCAAGGGATAGTCAAGGAATTGCAACCACAGGATTATGAAAAGTCTGAGTCCACCAGGTATAAGCAGGAAGGGTGGGCACTTCCCAGTAGTTAGTTGCAAGAATAACGCTGAGACGCACCAAAACAAAACCAAATGATAAAACTGAGTTGAGCATCATAGTGGCCATGACAAACGGTCAGCACACCCAAGTTACTCATAAAGAAAGTTACATTTGGGTAGTTGGAGTGCACATAAAATAAAAAGGTTGTTTACTAATGTCAAGTTAGTGTCTGTAACGCTCTTGTTCCCAGAGAGGTGGTGCGGGATGCACAGCCACACTGCCAGGGAACTATCCATTGACAAGATAAGAAACAGGGCACTGCGAAGGGTGCCAGAGCCAAAGGGACTAAGGTCAAGTGTGTACAACGCAGTTTATACTAGTAGATAACATGTAAACAACAAAACTTGTTGGACTCCAAAGGAAAGTCCATAACCAAGTGGAGATTGGTGCTGGGGTGCTTGGGTGCCATAATCTGAAGGGGACCTGGATATCCCAGAGGTGCACCAGATACTTTAGTAAATTTTGTCAAAATAAAATTGCAAATCTTTATGGAGACCTTCTTGAGAGTTCCATGCACAGGTTTGCCCAAGGGATCATAAAAAATGAAAAGCTTAACAGGGAATTTTATTTAAGAAGTCGACCAACAAGGATTGTTGGTCTCTTGGAAACATACTTAAACAATGGGTGGCAAGTTGTAAATTGGCGGAAGTGGTGCTAAGCTTAAGTGAACCAATTGGTGCACGCTAAGATCAACCAGAGTACCTTAGCTTAAAATTGACTGAACTAGAGTTATGGATTGTAGCTGGACTCGTCCCAATTTGGTAGTATTATAAATGGGATCAGGCTTTAAAACCCTGTTCTTTGAGCAACCCTAATGAACCTCAGGATTTAGAACGTAGCTAGTGCGTTTTAACACCTGATCTGTAACGCCAGTCTGAGCATCACGCACATTCCCAGAACCAACCTTGGCACATCTCGCCTGTACCCAGTGTAGGTCCAGGGCATGTTTAAGGTCAGGGAGTCCTGCCAACTTAACATTTTTGGCCTCCTGATGACCACCCTTGTCCTTGCAATCAGTCCCCTCAATTATGTGATGGAGCCATAACAGGTACAGTAGAGGTATATGCCCATTTTTCCACCTTCTTTCAGAGCAGTTAAGGGTACTACCACAAGTTTACTGTTGATATCTAGACTAAACTTACTCTAGACCTTCTCGCAGCCTTTGCAACAACGCACCAAGATGAGTATTTTGAGGAGGAGATAAAATTGCTATGAACATAGAGCATCATCTTAGAAATTGCAAGAATTAAATGGGATCTAGTGTTCAAAGTTGTAGTAGATTGAGCAAGTAAAGGACTTTCACCGTGAAGAGTCTTAATCCTTATGCCTCAACAAACATCCCCAAACAGAACAACCTGTGGGCTATTAAGAAGACATGAAGTTTTCTACAATAGTGAAACTATAAGGTTCTGTCAAGAGTGGTCCAGAGCAACCTGCACTTCCTGTTCCTGTTCATTATCTCCTACCTTTTTAAAGAAACCTCTTTTCATTACTCCTATCTATTCTTACCACTTAAAGTAGTCAATAATTAAAATAAGTAGAAGAGGTGACTGCTTTTGTGGACACAGGGTTAATGAGAACCATTTACAATTTGAATAAGCAAAGATGAATCTAACTCTGAAAGAGGTGGGCAAGTGAATCTAGGTGACTCTACCAAAACTGTTGCTTTTTGGATGGTGAGAAAACATCTTCAAATTAGCCAAGGGGAACAGATTTTCAATAAGAGCTTCTTCACTATGAAACATCTTCCTTGCCATGTGGTACTGGGAATGAAATGGTGGCACCGTTTCCCCCAAAACAATATGCTAGATAAGGAGGTCACTTTTCGCCCAGATGATTTCTTACCCAACCAGTGGAAATTCACATCCTGAGATTCCACATTAGAAGAAGCTTAGGAAGTTTTCTGGAGAAGATAATAACGTTTTAAATAAAAAATACGCTGAATTTAACTGTGTGTTTGGGGCTTGTTAACTCCCTAAATTAGAACCTGTGATCCATTCTCTCTCAATTTTCAGTTCAAGGCAGACTATGATTTGCCAAGAGGATTCCTAATCTATACTTTAACCCAGAGATTCAGGGAAGTACTAGAGAAGCATATAAATTCAACTTTGAAATTAGGATCAATTGTACCCTCCGATCATCTTTGGTTTTACCAGTCATGCTTGCACATAAGTCAAGTTTAGATCTCCACCCTTTTGTGGAATATCACAAGCTAAATGAGGTAGCTTAACCAGACCCCTACCCCCTGACACTCTTTAAAAACATCCTGTTAATGACTTCCAGGATAAATTGATCTACCATGTTGGACCTGGTAGAGGCGTTTCATAAAGTACTAGTTCACCCCAATCACCAAAAGTTCACAGCATTTAAGTGCCACCTAGAAATTTTTGAGTTTCATTGATGTTTTTAGGTCTAAGAAATGCCCCTGCAGTACCCAAGTCTTAATAGAACATGTTCTCTATGAACATTAGGACGTTGTTGCATTGCATATATGGGCAATGTACTAATGTTTTCTAAGTCTGAAAAGCAGCATGTAAAGAATGTCAATTCTGTATTGGAAGCTATCCATGATGCAGGACTTCAATTATAGCCTCAGAATGTGAGTTTCTCAAGTCATCTGCAACTATTTTGGAGCGTGGTGTTTAAGGAAGGACTAGAGGTATGCCCCACCAATATCAAGGCAATCAAGGAATGAAAGGCCTTAACTGATAAAATTGGAGTTGGAAGTTCTATATTAACAGTTTTTACTTGATACAGTACTCTAAGGACCTTTCTGAGGTGGCTGTACCCTAACTAGGTTTCCTGGGAAAGTGCCCTTTTGATGGGCCGTGAAAGTAAAAAAGCTTTATAAAAATAAAAAGATTTCTTATCAAATCACATGTTTTACCTCATGCTGACCTTGAAAACCCCATTTATACTGGAAGATGATGCATAAAACTGTGCTATTAGTGCTGTCCTACTTTAACTGGGGGAGGATGGCATAGAAAATCACATCTGCTATTTCAGTTGTAAAGTGCATTCCATAGAGACCAATTACCTCATATATGATAGGGAGTTTTTTGCAATAGTAGCGTCCCTCCAGGAATGGCAACACCACCTGATGTACGCGCGCTGGCCCATCACTATCCATACTGATCATAAAGGCTATATAATTACGTTGGAAGCCACAACGGATGAACCAGAGACAAGTTAGTTAACACGTTGAGTTGACTTAATTTGTTTTTAAGATTGAGTACCATCCAAGAAAGAAGAATTTGCTCTCTGATCTGTTAAGTCAGGACACATGGTTAGGTTACACTAATCAAGATATAGACACTTTAAATTTTGCTATCTTGTTGCCTACTGATGTTTTGCGCTAATTGAAGATGACGTTAGAGGTATCAATGGAAGTATTTGTGGTGCTCAAGAAAGAAATAATATGTAAATTACTTAAAATGGAGCTGGATAATGATTTTTTAATCAAGTTTAAGGATTTTATACACGAGGATAATGGAATCCATTACCGCGGAAAGATTTGAGGCCCAACTGGGAGTTTATTGAGGGATATTTTAGAGTCCTGCCACAATTACCCTCTGACTGGACATTCAGGGGTCACAAAGACCATGGAGTTAATCACAGGACACTACTTGTGGCCTGGGTTAGAAAGAAGAGTTAAGGAATATGTGAACGAATGTCTGACCTGTGCTTGTGTCTATCCTTAACGCAATCTACCTGCAGGGAGTTGATGCCCAATCAAGACCTAACAAACCAAGGACGTCCATCAGTTTGATTTTATCTCTTTGCTTAAGTCTTAAAGAGCGATTCTATTATGGTTTTTAAAGAATGGTTAAATAAGTCGTGGAATTCATCCCATATTCCACTAAGATCACTTCAAAGGGGGAGGCAACTTTGTTTTAAGTAAGTGTTATCTTGTCATGGAGTGCCTGATAAGATTATATCTATTTGCAGATCCCAGTTTTTGTCAAAATTTTAGGATCATCTTCTGGAAAGCCTACATATCAAACCTTCCCAATCTTCTGCTTACCATCCTTGTTAGATGTCAGACAGAGATAGTAAAGCAGTTGCTTGAACAATACCTTCAATGATATGTGTTTTGAAATCATACAGACTGGTGAGATTGGTTAGGCTTAGCCTAGTATTCTTATAACAACTTGTCCATGAATAGGCAGAAATGTATCTTTCTTGCCAGCTATGGTATCATTTAGACCCCTGGTACCCCTTAGTGTGAGGGAAGAACCCACAGTGGATGAAATTGCTAAGAACGCCAAGGAGTTTTTAAACTTCTGAAGCAACGTTTGGACCACATAATAAAAGCCCAGAAATAAAAGCTGACAAGAGGCTGGACAATTCTTAATAATTGTGAAAAGCTATGTTTTGATCCACTCTCAAAATTACAATACTAAGGCCCCACATTACAAGTATTGCCCTGTATGGATTGTTCCATACAAGGTGATCAACTAAGTAAGCCCAGTGGCCTTTAAATTGTCCTTACCAGAAGGATTGAGAGATCTTTCCACTAACCAAATTCTTCCAACTAAAACTTGTTTAAAACTTTCTTCCAGAGAAGACCTTCCCAACCAATATGCACTGTTTAAAACTCCTAATATGAGGTTGAGGATATAGTGGACAGTAAGCTGGCATGTTGTTGGGATTTTTGCCCATATTCCCAGCCTGCTAGATTACCTGGTGTCACTAGAGGAAAATTCCCTAAAGTGAAGTGAATTATAAATCAGTTGGCCTAATTTTGGAGGAACTACGTTCAGGGGATTTTGGGATATTCACCTGGTCATATCCATCGGGGATTGATCTGGATGAATACCTAATATTTCATTGGGTGGAGTGGCTGACGAAATAGGGGCATCTGATAGTAATTAATTATCAGGTGTACTGATTGGGATTGGTCAGGTTTCATCACCAACTGATTGGAAATGAGTAGTGAGTTGTGAGGTGAGTGATGCCACCTGCAACTAGCGAATCGATTGGTTGGTAAAGTGACCTGCCAAAATGGGTAAAAAGTCCCATTACCTAAGCAGGTCGCTAGCCAATTATGGTTGGTTTGCTTGGATTGAGAGGAAACGTTAGGGACACATTTCTGACTCTATACGTTTGAGGTCTTGAGGATGTCCAACAATGGAATCCTAGCCAGGATGAGGAAGACCATCGCTGATGAGACGAGGAAGGGTGATTCAATGGCAACAGCTGCTGTTTCATCAAAGAGTTGTCAGCTGAGGGTTAGATGGCCAAATCCCCTATAAATTCCCTAGGATTCACTATAATAAAAAACATTATTATTGTTATTAAAAATATTATTATTACTACCAAGTTTAACATACATTAAAAAATTATTAGTTTTATTATAGATTCAGTTATAGTTGAACTATCAGCATCCAGTGTGAAGTTCCATCTCAAAGATATTATTGCTGTTGGGTTGGGACCATCTAGTACTAAAAAGATATTATTGCTGAAGGCAATAATTGGAAGACTCTCAGAGAGAAGAGTAGAGATCTGAGTGGGGATCTAGAGACAAAGGGAATCACAACTAGGGGATCGCTGCTGACTGTGTGTTGGGCTGAAAGAGACTGTCATCAGGAGATCTTGACGAAGATTGGTGAACATTAATAGAGGGAATGAATCCCTACGAGTACAACTATCTAGTATTTAATCAGAAATACTGGCTGAAGCATTGGGCCTGATAATAGTTCTAACTCAACTATGGATAATAGTCTCCATACTATTATCAGATAATATATTCTTTACAACGCAAGGTGTATGAGGAAATTGAACCTGTGCAGTAAAAAGGTTACTGGGTTGACAACCAATAATCAACTCCTAAGTAGTAAATTTTTACAAGTTGGTGCTCACTACAGGAGTAGTTAAGTAGAATAATCTATTAATAATTTCATAAAAAGAAGATGTTTTCAATATTGGAAATATGTTACTGAAGGAAGTAACGAAGATAGAACGTGAAAAGGATCACGTTCAGTGGCGTTCACCCATCTCAGCAGTGGAGCTCTGAGTGAAAAAAAATGAAGATACTCAAGTTCAGGGAAAAGGACTTGCAGCCTAGATATGGAACTATCTAGTGCTGCAAGGAAACCAGTTCCACCAGACATCTACTTGAGATGAAGAGTTTTAACAGGGCCAACCTGGGTTAGAATTGGGCCCGCTGGAAATAGTCCCAAGGAACAGCAGGATCGACTCAGGTTGAAATTGGATCTGCTTTAAATAGTCCTGAGGAGAGAGTGTTTAGATGAGGCATTGGACGAATTAAGAAGTAATCAATCTGGAGAATTGGATCGCCATACCAATGAAGAGATGAAGTCAAGATAGGAAATGATTGATCCAAGATAGTGGAGGAAATCGTTTGACTTAATAACACTCAATCACTGGTCAGAAGTTTCTGGAGACGAGTTCATTAATTCAGAGAAATTTTGATGAAGCTAACGAGGCCAGAACGACCTGTGTAATTTAGTATAGCCACGAAGGCTGAAAAGCGTTTTCAGGAGAAAAATGAGCTTGACAATCGGACAAAGCTGTTGGTTGATGAGATATAAAGATCTGAAAGCATTAGTTGCTGAATAAGAGATGAAATTAAGGCATGTTGGACAAATTTTCAGTCAGGATTAAAGGCCTAATTCAGGAGATCTTCCCAAAGTCGGCAAGTATGGCCTATACATGAGGAGACAGCACTGCTGGTCATATAGGGGGAAGGCCAATACTAATATGTAGTATTGAGCCTAAGAGAAGTTAATTGTAATGTTCCCAGCGGACCTCTGAACCATTAATGGTTATGTCCTGAGATTTTGGTCAAGTCCTAGAAGGGGACCACTAAACCAAATGGTTGGATAAATATTAAGAGGATAAGATTTGAACCATGATAACTGGTAGGTTTAAGTACCCAGGACCCATTTTAGGGGAAAAAAATGGACCTCTGAACCAAAACAAGGTCAAGTCCATAGGAAAAAAAGAGAATAAAAATAAAAAAATGATAAAAGATTTTGGGGGAAAAATAGAGATTTTTTAAATGCATAGAAATAAAGCCAATATATTTTTATAATTTTCATTTTTATTAGTTGTCCTCAGTATGAGGATGATTCTGCCTATGTCACTCTTGGGGGGAGGGAGGATGGATCGCGGTAGGAAGAAATAGCCCATCAAAATTGATATGTGATTGGACACTTGCAAGGATGAGACCTACACGATACCACATTTGTTGAGTGGATGCAAGCCCTGAGAAAACGCGACTAGGGGAAGGGAAATTGATATTTTGAAGAAGCCAATTGCGAAGCCCTGAAGTGGGGAGGAAAACAGCAATAAAGGAAGAGGCAATCAGAAAATAACCCCAAGTAATCCCAATAAGGCACCAGCGCTGGAAGATTTGTCTTGAGTGCCTGCTGACAGGCCTCATCAAGAACACTGGACATGTGAGCTGGCAGCAAAGAAGGAATACTCGATGGGGGTTGTCAAATCATGCCCCCAATTAATGCCATCAATGGAAGATAGCGATGAGAAGCTCCAGAGAAGAGGTAGTTGGGTAAAGAGCAGATTGCATCTTACAAATGATGACTATGAGCTTCATGGAAAGCTAAAGATGAATGACCGATGGAAGCCAGGCAAGGCTGGAAGCTTCATCGACCAACTCCAAAGAACTTGACCAGCAAAGCGGAGAGAATAAGCAGCAGTATCCCAATACAGAAGGTTGTCCAGATCAGAGGGATTCAGCACTAATGTCAACACCTCGGTAACTTAGGCCCAAAATTCAGCGTAAGGGAGCTCAAAATGTATACTGTTCCCAATTGAAAGCTCATAAACCAGCACAGTGAGTTTGTATAATTGACCGAGTCAGAAGAGGAACTCAGGGAGTAAGTCTGACCTGGCCAAGAACAAACAATTCAAAGTGACTGGCATGACCTCTGGAGCATCAGAAATGATGTTTGGAGCATCAGTGAAAGGAGTCAAATCCAGGAGGGTTTTGAAGTACAACTTGGGGATTGACTGCAAGGGAAGAGTCAGCTGTGAGTTGTTTAGAATGATGGCAAGCCTGGTTTCAGAGGGATTGGTACCGTTTCCAGTAATTTGATGAAAGATCTAGCCACCTGTGCCAGACTAGGCATATGAGTCCTGGAGCGACCATAGAAGAGGTTCCATCAATCATCCTGACTCATCTGCTGGAAGTGGCGGAGGTTCAGATCTGACAAACTGTTGAGAAGTTGCTGGTAGCGGGATTCTGAGTTTGACATATGAGAAGGACTAGAGGGGGATGTCAGAATTATATAGAAGTTGACGTTATGCACTCTATAATCCATTAGGCTTCAATTTCAAAAAATTAATTTCAAAAATTAATGAAATAAGCTTTCCAAGGGAAGAATTAAGAATGACTTACAGCCAAGAGGTTATGAGTGAAATAATGAGGATGAATAGAAATAAGTATTCTTAATCAAGCTGCAAAACAAACATCAACAGCAAGAGTCTCCTGTCTAGGATGAGGAGAGAATCAGGAATTCAAGGACGCCAGACCAATAATCCTGAATATGACAGCGGGTCATATGCCCTGATGGGGGGAACTGGATCCTGGGAATAATATTGTCACAATTAAATCAATAGCCTGGCATGACAAGAGGTTGTGGGGACCGCGCTCTGAGTAGGCAGTAGCGAGGAGGAAGAGGAGGAATGCCATATGCCAAAGGTTGTCCTGAGCAGCATTGAGTATTGACGAGTGTACTCTGCTTGAACCAATGAAGTATTTGATCAGGCGTCTGAAGTGGTGTTCCCATGCCCTGGTCCTTTTCTTGCTGGAAATCTAGGCAAGAGGGGGGATGTGTTGGGATTTTTGCCCATATTCCCAGCCTGCTAGATTACCTGGTGTCACTAGGGGAAATTTCCCTAAAGTGAAGTGAATTGTGAATCAGTTGGCCTGAATTTTGGAGGAACTACATTCAGGGGGATTTTGGGATATTTTTCTGGTCGTATCCATCGTGGATCAATCTGAATGAATACCTAATATCTCATTGGGTGGAGCGGCTGATGAAATAGGGACATCTTATAGTAATTAACTATCAGGTGTACCAATTAGGATCAGTCAGGTTTCATCACCAACTGATTGGGAATAAGTATTGAGTTGCAAGGCGAGTGATGCCACCTGCAACTAGCAAATAGATTGGTTGGTGAAGCGACCTGCCATAATGGGTAAAAAGTCCCATTACCTAAGCAGGTCGCTAGCCAATTATGGTTGGTTTGCTTGGATTGAGAGGAAACGTTAGGGACACATTTCTGACTCTATCCATTTGAGGTCTCGAGGATGTCCAATGATGGAATCCTAGCCAGGATGGGGAAGACCATTGCTGCTGAGACGAGGAAGAGTGATTCAATGGCAACAGCTGCTGTTTCATCAAAGAGGTGTCAACTAAGGGTTAGACGGCCAAATCCCCTATAAATTCCCTAGGATTCACTATAATAAAAAACATTATTATTGTTATTACAAATATTATTATTACTACCAAGTTTAACATACATTAAAAAATTATTAGTTTTATTATAGATTCAGTTATAGTTAAACTATCAGCATCCAGTGTGAAGTTCCATCCAAGGATATTATTGCAGAAGGCAATAATTGGAAGACTCTCAGAGATTTCATAGAGATCTGAGCGGGGATCTAGAGACAAAGGGAATCACAACTAGGGGATCGCTGCTGACTGTGTGTTGGGCTGAAAGAGACTGTCATCAGGAGATCTTGACGAAGATTGGTGAACAGTAATAGAGGGAATGAATCCCTACGAGTACAACTATCAGTATTTAATCAGAAATACTGGCTGAAGCATTGGGCCTGATAATAGTTCTAACTCAACTATGGATAATAATCTCCATAAAATTATCAGATAATATATTCTTTACAACGCGAGGTGCATAAGGAAATTGAACCTGTGCAGTAAAAAGGTTACTGGGTTGACGACCAATAATCAACTCCTAAGTAGTAAATTTTTACACATGTGGTAAACGCCAATATATGGTAAAATAGAGAGACTAACCCATTGAGGAACTCACATGACAAATATCTGAGGATTGCCACCATTTTCCAGATAGGATAAAAGTTTTTCATCTCAAGGGGGTTGATGTGATGATACAGGAAGTACCTCACCATCATCATCCTAATTATGGATATATTATAATCATAAGTAAAGATTGAAGTATATGAGGTTGCACAGAATTGGCGTTCAAATTAACAATGGATAGAGGCTCTTATATACTTTCAAGTAATCCATCCAATTCAAGTTTAGTGATCCAACAAATGATTTGATTCAATGATCCGCCAGAAATTCTAATTTATGTCAGCTGAATGTTTTGTAAATATATTGCGTGGAAGGCTGACCATGGGACGGACACTTCCAAATATGACTCAGAAGAGACAAAACTTAGTACCAGGGAAGGCACCCCAGAGAAGCGATGCTATCTCTTGTTGCCAGCGGGAACGCCACTTATGGGGAGGGGTAGGAAACGTGTGAAGGGGCCATAGCCACAATTGAGCACGTGTGGAGGAAGGGGTCTGATTTGATGAACCAGACTGGGAACCAGGAAGAGACCAGCTGTCGGCGACGCGGTGGGAGGTATCCAAACATCCACTCTTGAAAGTGGTCCACCAAATGGGACCGGAATCTGTGGACTGCTTCTGGGAGGGTGGGGGTGGAGCCTGCGCTGGCATCTAAGACAATCATGTGGATGGTCCACATGGCGATTGCAACCACCAAAGCATGGAGGGAGGGTGGAAGGGAGGAGGCCATTGATAGAGCGAACATATCTCTTGACAGACTGAAGGGATGCGTTTGATCCTGGCCCAGAAGATGTTGAACTTCGGGCCATATCACTTTAAAGGTAGGGCACTTCTCCAGGCGGTGAAACAGCGTTCCATACTGGCCACATACAACACAGGATGAGTGTAAAGCATTAGAGCGCTCAGCTGTACGATACACCCGCCTCAGGCAGCGCCACACATGGGAGCGGACTTGAGGTTGCAACAGAGGATGGTGTACATATTTCCAGATATTTTTTGGGTCTCAATGGAGTAAGGGATGTCCATCATGTCCAGGTAGTCCACCCTGGATAGGAAATGAGGTCAAATGGGGATCACGCCATCTTGGATGGGTAGCCCCTGTACCTCTTGTTTGAACTGAGGAGAGGGGCGGCCTCTTTGGGTTGTATATCCGCTAATACGAATTCTCCACCCAGCGCTCAGCATGGAGAGGAGGATTCGTTTGTAGTGGGTTTTAGTCCCGTGAGGACCTGTGGCTGATGTATGTGAAGCGAGGTATTTCATCAGGGAGTGGGGGTTTGATGGATTGTTGAGGCCCAAGGCGCGGGAGAAGTTGGAGCGGGCTGCGCGGGACCATTGTTGGGAGGGGAGTGTAGGGGTGGTGATGGCCGCAATCCAGGTACCCAGGATCTTGGTGACATGGGCTTTGAAGTCAGGCAGGCCCATGCCATCATGATGTTGAGGGCCAAACATGACCTCTAGCCGCACTGGTGGAAGGCGGCCTGACCAAAGCCATCCTTGCAGCAAGGCATACAAGGATTTGTAGAAGCTTGGGGAGAAGGGGATGGCGTGGGCTCCAAACCAGACTTTGGAGAGGAGCATGGAGTTGGCTAAAACAATCCTGCCAGTAAGGGAGTAGGGTGGGCTCTGAGAGAGGCTATTCGCTTCGTCATGTTATCCAGAATACGGCACTCCATTACTGCTGATGTGTATCCGCCTGCCTCCATCCACACGCCCAGATGGCGTACTGGTCCTATGGTAGGACGTGGCACGAAGGGGAGCACCAGTGGGGCGGTGTGTTTTGAATTAGTAGGGCGAGGACGTGGGCGAGCAGATGGGCTGGGTTGGGAACTAATTGCTGGGGTCCAGCAGTTCTGAAACTGACCAAGGAGGATGATTTCGGTTTTGGAAGCGTTCAGTGCCGCATTGCTTACCCGGGAATACTCCTGGATGAGAGCTTCAAGCGAGCGTGCATCTTGATTATTAGACACCCCCATCACACAATCATCTGCGAATGCCATTATCTTGACTGGGGCTTGGCCTGGCACATGGACCCCAGTGAGTTGGGCATTCACATTTCGCAGTAGTGGGTCAAGGCTGAAGTTGTATAAGAGTGGGCTGAGGGGGTCCCCTTGTCGCAAGCCTCTTTGAGGGCGGACTACTTCCGTTAGGAAGCCAGGGCCACGCACTGCCATTGTTGCAGATTCTGTGAGCAGCATTACCCAGTTGATGAAGCGAGGGGGTAAGCGGAATTGATGGAGGCAGGCCCTGAGGTATTCCCAGTTTACTCTATCATAAGCCTTTTGTTGGTCCAAGAATACAAGTGCCCCAGAGGCTGTGGACTGACATACATTAGCCACAGAGTGCACGTTATCCCAAATCGACCTTCTGGGGATGAAACCAAATTGTTCTGGGGAGATGGTGGCAGATGCTACAGTCCCTAAATGGTTAGCCATGATTTTTGTTAAAATTTTGGTGTCTGTGTTTGTTAGAGAAATGGAGCGCCAGTTGGCTAAGTCTAGCTTATCCTCTTTCTTGAAGAGTGTGACAATGAAAGCCTCATGTCCTCCTGGTAGGAGGCGCGTTTCCATCAGGCTTTGGTTAAGTGAGGTGAGCAGCAATGGGGATATATATTTGAAATATTTCTTGTAGAACTCATATGGAATGCCATCTGGGCCTGGGCATTTTCAGTTTGGTGCACCGCGAATGGCTGTCCATAATTCGTTCAGAGTAATTAAATTCATTATTCTCAGGTATTGGAAAATGGAGCGGATGTGGGCTCAGTCAAGAAATTCTGCCACTTAGCTGGCTGAATTGGGTTGGAGTGGTACAACTCGGAGTAATACTGTTGCATTTTGATTGCCACTTCAGCCAGTGTGTCCGCAATGGAATTATCCAATCTTTGCACCTGTGTGCAGGCCATGCTCTGGCGTGGTGTGAAAATTTTTTTAAAAGAAATGTGCGGTGCACTTGTCGCCTTTTGTGATGCATGTGGCCCTGTACTGAACACAAACCCGATGTTTGTGTTGTCTTTTGAGTGTGTTGAGGTGGGCAGCTGCCTCCGCCCACTTCTGTCCCCATGCAGAGCTATATCCTGTAACTGGGATGTTGGACTCCAAGTATGCCAATTCTGCCAGAGCGCGCGGGATAACTGCTGATGTGGCTCATGAGCATCTGGAGGAGAGATGGCGAGAGTGGCGGATGGTGTCATTTTGAAAGTTTCCCATGTGGAAATGGGGTCCGCACAAAACAGTGCAACAAACTTTTTTGCATAGTTGCCTCTTCTACCCACATGGAAAATCCTGGCGACCCAAGCTCGGGGGGGCGGATTTTGTACCAATGTGGGGCCTTAGCAGCCATGACAGGTAGGTGGTAGGTTAGCGAGACCAGTCGATGGTCAGAGAATTTCAATTTTGTTGTCTTGAAGTGGGAGATGTGGGGTTGGAATTTTGCAAGCGTTAAAATAAAGTTGATGCGGGTCATGGACCTTAATTGGCCATTGTGGACGTGGGGCTGTGTCATGTTTTCGAGCAGCGGGGCATGCCATGGCAGTGCATCCATTAACCTGAGGGTGGCCTTTAGAACGCGTAGTTCTACATGACCCTGGGGGGCGTGGGGTGAGGAAGGCCACCGGTCCGTTGGTGTGTTTAGCCAACAGTTCATGTCGCCAACTATGAAGGAGTCTGGGGGTAGTGGGAGGGATTCGACCAATGAGAAAAATTCCTGACGCTTGTATGCACCGTTTGGGGCATAGATGTTGATGATTGCGTGTTCTACGTCAGCCCACGAGAAGGTGACAAC
Source organism: Massospora cicadina (assembly GCA_022478985.1). Taxonomy (NCBI): domain Eukaryota; kingdom Fungi; phylum Entomophthoromycota; class Entomophthoromycetes; order Entomophthorales; family Entomophthoraceae; genus Massospora; species Massospora cicadina. Next base: position 112,018 of record JAKSZP010006711.1, read on the forward strand.
AAGCACTCAGTCATTTAGGAATGTTTCTGAGGATAAAAATTTGAAAAAAGTTTTTTCGAATTAGCACCCCACAGTGCATTGACCAAAAGGATAGGGATGGGAGGAGCATTGTTTTCCAAGCTTCCTCGGAACCTTGTGGACAATGGGACTCCTGGATGGCTAGGATATCCATGGGTAAATTGTGTTGTAATAAACTCAGTTTCCTAGCCCAGGACGGGGAGGCCTTGATTCTGGCAATATTCAACATCCCTATGGCGAAGGTTTCCCCCATCGCACCTTAGGTGCGAGGGAGTGGGCACCTGGGCCCACCATCCTCTTCTAGCTCCCCGCGGGCCTTCACAGCAGCACGGGTGTTAGCAGCAACGCTATCAGAGTATTTGTTGATTTTTGCGGAAAGAGTCACGGTGGCTTTAGCCTTCACTTTTTGTTTTCCCAACGTTGGATGAATTTTCTGTGGTGCAGATGAGTTTGGTGCACCGTTGAGCGGGTCAAAAAAGATTTTTTCAGTTGAGATGGGTCCCAAGTTGGCTTTAACCAGAGCTTGGGTGCAATGATTGGGTGAGATCAAATCTCCATCGGATCCTCAGATTGAGTGTCCCACTTGACATGGGCTTCCCAATCTGATTGGTTGATGGATTCCCAAGTTGCTTCCACCGTGAAGGTCTCCATGTCCTCCTGGCGTTGTGAATGTGGGATAGCGGTGGTGGCTTTGGCCGCTTCTTTGGCCACAGCCCTACGGGCCTGCTTGGCCTTATTCCACTCTTGTGGGGAGATAGGCTTTACCAGTAGGTAGCAGCCTTGTGCTCCCCATGGGAAGGCCTCCTTGGTGCTTGTGGTTGGTTCATAGTGCGCCTCTCCACTGGCCATGGCCGCTGAGGGGTGCTCTTGAAATGTGACGCCCTCCTTGATGGGGCATGCATGTGCCTTATGGCTGAACGCGTCACAGTGGGTGCAAATGGGGGGCGCGCTGTCCATGGTCACCCGGAATGGGTGGGTGATATGCCCTGCGATATCAATAAAAGTGGAGTGCAGGATCTGGGTTAGGTCCTTCATGATCTCCTCAGTTGGGGTCAGCACTGTGATGGCTTTGCTGGTGCACAGGTGTGGCATCAGCGTGAAGCATTGCATTTCAAAAGATTGTATTTTGCCATATATGGCGAGACCATCTTTCAGGTGTTGTTCCAAATTGTCACGTTTTACTGTAGTAGGCAAGAAGTTAAACATGAGGAAAATTTGGTTCAATTTTGTCCATCTGGTGCATTTAATTTCGAAGACCTGTTGCCCTTTGGGAAGGTTGACCACTACACGCACTGCTGCAGCCTCATCTGCTGCCATTTTGCTTTTGAAACCTAGGTCCAGCCAACCACGTGACATGGAGTGAGGTGCAACGTACACCGCGGTCAGGAAAATTGTGTGTACATCTTCACAAAATTTTTCCCATAAGGCCGTTTTTTGGATGTCCAGAAAAACGTGGACTCCAAATTCCACCGACGAAAGTGGCTGGTAGTGTGGCGTGTTGATGTACTGGTTGCATCATGCTTGTCATGCAAGTATCTCTGGGGAAATAGTGACCGCTGGTTTCTTAGTATTTTTGTCAATTCCGCTGGATTCTCTGGGGCGTTTTCGAACATTGGAGGCCGCGGGCCTTCCACCTGCTCCTCTTACCTTGCTTGCCCAACTGCTCCCTGACATGGGCGCAGACTAATCTCCTCTGTGAGATTATCAAACTAGATTCAGTCTTGAATTGAATAGGTTGCAATAGTGATTGCAACGAGAAAGAAAAGTTTTTTATGTCAGCTGAATGTTGGACAATTATAAATCTGATGTTAAGAAAATTCTAATTTGGGGAAAATAATATGAATATCAGACAAAAGACCCTGGTCAATTTATGGTGGGACCCCACAAATTAAGGTATACTCTAATAATGATCAGGCCAAAAATTCCAGTTTGGGCAGTCAAATTGTACTGAACCATCAGCAAAATTTGGTAAGGTCATTGGAGGATCTTCCACCATTCCCACCTAGTTTGGTACAGGTTACATCTCAGAAAGTGGCCCCTTTTATAGGGTTGAAAGGGGTCCAATAAAGTGAAAATATTTTTCAGCCCATTGATTGGTCAAATCTACAAAAGCTTTTCCTAATGGACTAATTCTTCCTGTATGACCCTAAATCGGCCATATCATCCAAATGAGGCAAGTCCAAGAAATTCAGTAGGTTGATGGCTCATATTACCTAATTTGGACAAACCCAAGCCATCCAAACTCAAGCCTCGATGTTTTGTATTGGCTATTACCTTAATTAAGTGTATTCTCTTTTTACCTCCAGGATGCACCTAATAAAACTCTATAAAACTAAATATTTTTTACCTTTTATTTCTGTTATTTTCTTATAAGTGGTCAGAAAAGCCATTCAATTATATTGTTTATTTAAGGCAAAAGAAGCATCAGAGAGCTTTTTCTTAAACCGAAAATTCAACAAGTGGTGCTCACTACAGGGGAACCTGTACACCACACAAAACGTTTAAAAATATGGAGGCTGTTGGGGGTGGTAACCAATCTAGCCTTTTCTCTGATCTTAACCCTAAGCTAGCTATTATGGAACAACAGCTAGCCATTGCTTTGTTTTCTTAAAAGGATTGAGCAGCACTCACTGCAAGACTCAGTCATAAAAACCCTCTTTGAGACAAATTCACACCTGGTGAGGGCAGTATTGCCTTCTTCCTTTATGTTCATGAATCTGAGATGGAAGGAGCAACTGACTGGCAAAAAATCCAGTAATTTATTCCCTTTTTGAATCAAATAGCTCAAGAAAGAATGGTCTCACCATGGTCAACCTCAGCTCTTGGGCAGATATTAAGCAAGCGCTTCTTGATGAATTTGGTTCTAAACAAAGTTTGCTGAAATTAAAACAGGACTTTATGTGCCTCAGTTTGCAAGAGAGAGAACCAATCATCTCTTTTGTCAAGCGCTGATATAATAAAGCTCAACCTTTGTTGCTTGCCCAAATGCTCCTCTTGATGATGCTATTTCAGCCATCTTGGCTGGCTTGGCATCTCATCCCTCCTTGGGATGCATCTTTCTTCCATAAAGCGCACTTTCAAAACTGTACGGGATATCAAGTAGGCCTTATTAGGGGTACAGATATCTATGAGCTTGACCCTACACAAGGATTTTTGAGCCAATCATCTACAACAATCAATTTAGCAGCTACTATGGCTGTTTCCCTCTGAAAACCTGCTTCTGTGGAGTTGCCATCACAAAATACTTCTTCTTCTCATAAAGAAAGTCAAATAATAAAGTCGTGATGAAGAAGTGCTCCCCTTCATCTTCAGTTCAAAACACTCAGTTGGTGAAAACAGTCGTCTCCTTGCCTAGCACATCCTCTTCTTCATAGAAGCCTTCCCAAGTGGGCCAAAAGCTGGCTCCTAAGCCTTAACCCCTTTCTCAGGTCCCAATCACTCCCACTAACAATGGGTTAAATGAACAGGTCACAAAGGCTAAACCGCCTGCTTCACAGAAGCACTATCATGAAAACGGCAGAAGAAGTTTAGACCATCCTGACAGTTGGGATGCTTGAGCACGCAAAAAGAAATCCAGAATGCCAGGGGCATTTCCGTATGTACAACGTTGTATGGAGCCACGAATTGGGAAATGATAGCTCATTGGTGTATAGAAATTGTGACTAAAAACCCAGAAATGAACCAATTGGAAACAAACTAGACAATGGGGGTCTCGCTGCAGGGGGTTGTACCACTGGGATAGTTTCCACAGGGTTGCTGGTGGGTGGGTTAAATACAACTGAGGAGACAAGGGAGCGGATCCTTGCTTGGAAATGGTGGATGTAAGGCCACAAGATCCCAGTATATTGAAGGCGGATATTCGCAATAAGGAGGTTGAATTGCCAGAAGTGTCTTGCTCGTTAAAATCCAGTTAACAATGGTGGGAGTCATTGTAATCATCAGAACTGGTAAAGCCCATCCAGTATAGGACTGAGAGGCCACCAGGGTAATGCCATCAGGACTTTGGAAAGAAGGATATCAATAAAGTAAAAATTTATTGTTTAGGGCAGAAATTTATTGAAAAGAAAATGAAGAAAATGAACCGATAACTTTCTCAGTGTGATGAAGCTGATTAAATAGTGTTCAACTGATGTGGGTACAAGCAGGTATTGGGTCCCTCAAGTTTGACCTAACTGGAAAATATTTTGGGGAAGGGGGCAGATAATCTGAATGGGAACCAACAATAAAGGATTTGGCTGCAGGCTGAGTCACTGTCAGTTTGACCTCAAATGCCTGAGCTGAGGCTTGAATGCATTTCCATCAGTTGGCATGACAGCATCTGGCCTAACAAGCAATGGAAATTCAACAGGGCCACCCCATGTTGGGGAAGTCCCAATTGGTTGGAAACAGGTTCGTGATACCCAACACATGCCTGGTTGCTGGGCCATTTGTTTTTTCAAATGAGTTATGTCAGCTGCAACTCCCGATTTGCTGGATAGGGGTTTCAGATTGTTAGTGATGGTTTCCAACGATACTATCTGCACATTAAGGATCATCCTTGACAGTTTCAAGAGGGCGTTAGCATTGGAGATTGCACTGCTGGCTGAGTCAAAAATGTCAGTGATTCTGACCAATAATTCAATCTTTGTCCCTTTTTGACTGTATGGTTTCCAATCATTGGTCTTGATTACCATTAATTTTATACCTTTTGACTTTGATTTTGCAATCTCAGCGCAAATTTCCTTAATTTGATGAACAAGTTCAGCCAAGGTGAGCGTGCGTACTGGGGGAGGAATCTGAAGAGGGAGAGTTGTTACCCAGCGCTTGTCTACCACATGGGCAAGGTCGCCCTAGGTAATGAGGGGTACAGTCTCCCTCTTTGGACCCTTTTTATCTAAAAAACAGGAAGATCGCCTGATTCATGCTCAGGGGACGTTCCCCAGGACTTACATTACCCTTTCCTTTTTTCCAAAGGAAGGGCGCCACCACTGGGAAACTGCATGAGGGCCACATTTTTGTGCGCTTTGGGCAATTTGATCACCATTACAGTCGCAACCTTTAAGGGGAATGAGGAGCATCAGGGTGGGACTCATGAAATGCCTCAACCAGTTCCATGAAGTTAATGCAATCGTGTGCCTTAAACCAACTGTTTTAATAGGTTGGATACCCTTGACAGGCCACAAGGTACTGAACGGACCTTTGAGATTGCATGATGCTAAGATATTTTCCACCTCGGCTTCCTCCGCATTCTCAATTACAATAAGCTCAGGGTCTGCGGGGACAGTCCTCTTAAATGGGGACAACTGCGAAATGTGGAAGATGGGTTGCTGCTTCCAATTAGATGGTAGCTTTAACTGGAACGCACCATTGCCCAAGTCTTCTTCCACCATGTCGTGACTCAAATGCCTACTTGCAAACTTTTGGGAAGGTACCTGCATTCTCAAGTGGCGCGTATTGAGCATAACATAGGAGCCCACCATTATGCTATGACTAGGGAGTCACTTATGATCTGCAAACTGCTTGTAGTCATCGATAGCCTTAGTGAGATGCTCCCACACTAAGGCTTGAGTGGACCTAATATGCTCAGCATGATCTGTGGTATCTTGGACCTCGGAGGACAAGCAGGTTCCAACCAAAAATGAGAGATTATATCTGAGCATCGCTTCATAGGGAGAAAACCCCATGGAAGCACGAATCCCATTGTTGTAGGTGAATTGAGAGAGGGAAGGCCGTTAGCCCAGGTGTCCTGTGCAGCTGCAGCATAGCAACGTAGGTACCATTCTAATGCTTAGTTAACTCACTCAGTTTATCCATCAGACTGGGGATGATATGCCGTAGAGCAACAGGGGGGAATATTTAAAATAGATAAAATTTCTATCCAGAACCATGCCATGAACTGTGAGCCATGGTCGCTGATGATCTCCTGCGGGAGACCAAACATTAAAAACACATGGCGCACAAAGAGACGAGCAGTTTCTTCTGACTTAATCATGGAAGCACAGGTGATGAAAAAGGAAAACTTGGTGAAATGATCAACCACCCTCATCACCGCCATAAACCCATTAGGACAGGGGACTTTGACAATAAAATTATGGACACTGATGTCCATGGACTTTCGCCTGTTGAAAGGGGTGTAGGAGGCCATTTCTTCCTGAGAGGCCTGATTTAGCCCATGCACATGTAAAGCAATTAGCAATCCAGGCCGGAACTTCCTTAGTTAAACCTGCCCAATTGTAAGTCCACTTGATCAAATCAATGCATTTCTTATTTCCCAAAAGGCCAATTGTGGGAGGGTCGTGATGTGCACAAAATAACTTAGCTCTGAAGAGGAGGAACCCAAAATATATGACCAAAAATAAATGAGACCCTCCACCAAGAATATGTGTGTTTTGATAATGAGGGACAATTGCTCAATTAACTCCAATCCCTTGAGGCAGGTCATTTGGGTTGCTAAGACCTGTGTAATGAGAGGGGCGTCAGGAGCAAAGGCGACTAATGAGACAATGGGGAGAACAATTGACAAATATTTGAGTGGCAGGGATTACAGTAATGAGGTCCACTTCATCTGGGTCCGAGGAACAGTGGGCTGGGTTTCAGCTAAGGAAATTAGAAAGTACATTAAGCGGACTTTTTATAAATTCATATTTGGAATTGAGACTGCACAAGTCCCAATAGGTGTGAGCTTGCTGATGCACCAATTTCTGGGGGTTGTGTATATACAAAATAGCTTGGTGATTCATAAGCACAGTTAACTCATGCTGGGCACCCTGTAACAGGTACCTCCTTTGAGTCAACGCTCATGCTACAGCTGCCAACTCCCTATCATAGATGGCCCAGTATTGCTCTATAGAGGAAAATATTCAAGAAAAGTAGGCAGCTGGATGTTCCAAGCCATCATGCTCCTGTAGCAGAACCGCCCCCACTGCCACTGAGGAGGCATTGCACACAATGATATATGGCTTGGCAGGATCTTTGTGTTTCAAGATGGGCGGAGATAAAAAACACCTCTTTGATTGTCTTGAATGCCTGCTGGCATTCAGGTGTCCAACGAAAAGGCACATTCTTATCTGTGAGGGGGTGGAGCAGGGCAGCTAACTGGGAAAGGGCCAGAAAAAAATTTTTAGGAAAATAATGGTGCTCAAGAAACTCCGTAATTGTTTCTGGGTTGTTTGAGTAGCCTTTCACGGATGGCGTCCAACATATTGGAAGGAAACGTGTAGCCATCCTTAAGGACTAGATTCCCAAGAAAGGTAACTTCCTCCTTATAGAACTTGCATTTAGAAGACTTGATGAACAAGCCTGCCTTGTGCAGAGCAGCCATGGCCGCTTCCAAGTCTTTAGCGTGTTGTGTGGGAGTTGAGGAGTGAACCAAGATGTCTTTAATATATGCAACTGCGCAAGTAAATTGGAGGTTGTCCAGTACACTGTCAATCATTTGTTGAAACGTAGCAGGCGCATTCTTCAACCCAAAGGGCATTACGTGGAATTGAAAAATGCCTCACTATTTTCAGATTGCGGTTAACCATTATTTCTCTTCCATTACCTAATCTGGTTGAAAGCATTGACAAGATCCAGCTTTGAGAACACACGAGATTTAGCATCTGCTTTAATGATAGTCTGCTCCAGTGGCATAGGGTAGGGATCATGAACTGTAACTTTGTTTAAGTGTCCATAATCCACTCAGGGACAGAGGGAACCATTGGCTTTTTTGGTAAAGACAATGGGAGACAAGACTGGCAATGTCTCTTTAAACAACGACCCCTTTTAAGCATATCATCTAGCCAGGTGTTGAGTGCAACCTCCTCCTCCGCTGTGTGTGGATACAACGGACAGTTGGTATTCATCAACTGCACCATCGTCCTGAATCTTAAGTCAAATTTAGTGTGAGGGGGCAGATGGTCCCATTTCAGTAGTTGAAGATACTTTGATAGAATATTAATTCTTCAGGGAAATCGGATGGAAGGCCTGCACGGGAAATGATGGAAGTAATAGAGCTATGGCCTTGAGTTTTCTTTAGAATGTTGACTAAAGGAAATTCTCCCTCCAGTTGATCATTAATAAATAACAACATGTTTAACTCCAGGAAGATTTTAACATGTTGTCAGCGCCACCATCCAACCCCCTAAGATTACCAGGAACACTAAGTTTGGCATTGCAGAAAACTGGTCACAAAAGCTAAACTGATGTACTGAGAAAGGTACTGGCCAACGGACTATATATTTTGTCTGGGAGGCTGAGGAATCCACCATCACCAAAGGACCTACATCCAGGTCCAGCTCCAATTGTTGGGCTAACTCAACGCTCATAAAATTACTCATGGCTCCAGTATCCAATAAAGCCTCAAAGGAGATGTGGTGAGATCTGATACTAATCTTTATAGGTAATAAGAAAGAAGCGAAGTTAGTTTATTGGTAGATTTAGTCGTTTCTGTTGCAGCTGAAGAAATGGCAGGTAAATTGGGGGAAGGTCGGGGGTCTTTTTCAGGAGTAAAGTTAAGAAATACAAGGGCTTGGGTACTGGCTTTTTTAATATGAGCTTTTGCTGATTCATTAATAGGTGAACCAGGATAACCCAACTCTGAAGCAGGGGTAGTGACGGGCTCTGAGGCTGGGACTAATACTGGTTCAATGGTAAGAACTGCATTTGCATCAAAATTGGGTAGTCCTATCATAAAATTTTCCCTTGACAGCGGGAAGTATGGCAAGGGGAGGCATTAATAAGGGTCACAGCGTTACATATTTGATCCACCATCCCTTTAGAGGTGGACCAAACTTCGTGATGGGCAGAGGCCAAATCCAACCCTGATTTATTGATTGCCTGAAGCATATCATTAGAGAGATCCTGTGTGGGAGCCTGTTCGCGGAAGGTAAAGATTAAAGAAGCCAAACTGGGGGCTTCAGCCATTGTAAAAAGCAATTGAAATAAACGGTCTGAGCGCAACACAGAGGTTTCAGAGCAGCCAATATGATGGCAATCAGCGAGGTGGGATCCCCGCTTGTGAAGTAGAATGCATAAGTCCTCATACCCACCAATGGGCATCCCCTTCTACCACATCAAATAAAGTGACCCTTGTTGGTCATGGGATAGCGCAGCGGCATTGTTAATGGCAATAGCAGAACGCATTTGCACCTCAGCAAGGGCGTTGAGAATTTGATTAACAATATCTTGGAAGGGAGCACTCAAATTTACTCCTTGAATATTAGGTGGGGGAGAGGTAGTATCCATGAGGCTCTGCTGGCCTGAAGAAGTTTCCTAAGGTATAGCAGATCCTATCCAAAAAAATTGGCAAGTGACCAAACTAACAACAAAAAGCAGACTACTGACTGCACGTTTATTTGGTAAGGGGTAACCACTGCAGCACCCACCTCGAAGAGAAGGGTGGAAATGGCAGAAAACAATGGTTGGTCTACTATGTCATAAAAACGGCAGAAGAAGTTTAGACTGACCTGCCAGTCAGGATGCGTGAGCAACCAAAAAGCAAGCCAGAATGCTAGGGACATTGCTGCATGTATGACGTTGTATGAAACCACAAATTGGGAAATGATAGCTCATTGTTGTATAGCAATTGTGACTAGCAACCCAAAAATGAACCAATTGGAAACAAACTAGACAATGGGGGTCTCACTGCAGTGGGTTGTACCACTGGGATAGTTTCCACAGGGTTGCCGGTGGGTGGGTTCAATACAGCTGAGGAGACAAGGGGGCGGATCCTTGCTTGGAAATGGTGGATGTAAGGCCACAAGATCCCAGTATATTGAAGGCGGAAAGTCACAATAAGGGGGTTGAATTGCCAGAAGTGTCTTTGTCAGAAATTTAACCAGATGGAATCCTCCAATGATTAATCGTTATTTGGGATGATATGGCCAATACCAGCGGAATGGCTTATTGACTGAATTTCATATTATTTGATATGATTGCTGGTTACTTGCTCCCCAATTTGAGTTGAGCCAAATTTAGTATTCCACTGAGTTTGTTATTTAGGTTTGAGTGGAGCCAATTGGTGGCCCCTAATTAGTATAAGGATCACTGGCAACTAATAGCTGAGGATGATCCAATTGGTATCAGTCAGCAGAATCAGTTATTCGATGCCAACTGCCATTCATGGGCAGTTGAGATTTCTGGCGAAAAGCAGATGTATTCACTTCAAATGTTTGCTGCCTGTACTGATAATCTGATGTTGGCAGATCCAACAATTATGATTTTGTTGTGGCTAAAGTTGTTTCTGGAGCCTCATTTACTATTAGATAAGATGCAAAGTGATGCCAGCAAAGATGCTGAGATATTCTGAGTCAAAGAAAGCGACTGAAGTTGTTTCTGTTGCATTATTATCAACTTAAAGGTTGAATACAAATTATACGTCTAATTAGTTTAATCATTTATATGGCTCACCAGTGACTTAAGGCCAAGGATGAGCCAAAACTAATTTGGAAATTGGGGAGGACGGAGCGAGAAGGTTGACGCCAGGGAAGATATTAATGTAGAGAAAGAAGAATAAGAGTGGTTGGCTGGAAGAACCAGTGGAAGAGCTGATAGGTCAGCGGTGGGCGCAGTAGCCCTTTTGTAAATAGTATGAATACTTGACGCTTCCTTTCAATAAACATCTCCCTTTGCTCATTCTCTTTTATGATTTAAGTTTATATCTATTTTGTTGTTTAGGGAATGAAGATAGGGGATCCCCGAATGGCATGGGTGACATGCCAAGGGGTTAGCTGGCGCTGCTGGCCCTAACGCCTAAGTGAAATGGCAAGGGCTGACCAGTCTTCATACTTGTTAGCTTGCCAACTAGAAGAGCCCATAGTCGATTTTGTGACAGTCTTTCTCGTTGAATCCAGTTGACGATGGTGGGAGTCATTGTAATCATCAGAACTGGTAAAGCCCATCCAGTATAGGACTGATAGGTCAGCAGGGTAATGCCATCGGGACTTTGGAAAGAAGGATATCAATAAAGTAAAAATTTAGTGTTTAGAGCAGAAATTTATTGAAAAGAAAATGAAGAAAATTGACCAACAATTTTCTCAGTGCAATGCAGCTGATTAAATAGCGTTAAATTGATGTGGGTACAAGCTGGGATTGGCTCCCCCAAGTTCGACCTAACTGGAAAATTTTTGGGGAAGGGGGCAGATAATCTCAATGGGAACTGACATCAAAGGATTTGGCGGTAGGCTGAGTCGCTGTCAGTTTGACCTCAAATACCTGAACTGAGGCTTGACTGCATTTCCATCAGTTGGCATGATAGCATCTGGCCTGACAAGCAACGGAAATTCCCCAGAGCCACCCCACGTAGGGGCAGTCCCAATTGGTTGGAAACGAGTTCAGGATGCCCAACCCACCTGTGCCAAGTCGATGAGCCATTTGTTCAGTCAAATGAGATACATCAGCCACAACTCCAAATTTTCTAGATAGGGGTTTCATTCTATTATCAAAGGTTTTCAATGATACTATCTGCACGTCAGGGATCATCCTCAATGATTTTTAGAGGGGGTTAGCATCATCGATTGCACTGCTGGCTGAGTCAAATCTATTGGCAATTCCAGCCAATAATTCAATTTTTTCGCTTTTTGACTATGTGGTTTCTTATCGTTGAGCTTGAACCATCATTTTTGGACCTTTCAAATTTGATTCAGTGATCTTGGAGCAAATATCCTTAATCTGGAAGACAAGTTTGGCTGAGATGAGCGTGAATACTGGGGGAGGAATCCAAAGAGGGGAGCTGTTACCCAGCGCCCATCTACCATGTGGGCGAGATCACCCTGGGTGACGAGGGGTACAGCTACCCTTTTTGGACCCTTTTTATTTGGAATTGGGAAGATCGCCCGATACACACTCAGGGGACGTTCCCCTGGACTTACAAGCACACAGCCACTGAATGGCCCAAAGCTGGTGAAGTTGAAGCATCCACCTCCACGGTGCTATCCCCCTCAACCTCTTTTCAGCCAACTCTAGTCTGAAACCTTTCTCCAAGAGACAGCACAAAACCCCTACTTTGAAGGCCAAAACTCGAGCTGTGACAATTCTAACGCCTCCCCAAAAGTTTATAAGATGGAGGAGCAACCCCAGAACCTATCATCCCATAAGGGAAGTCCTGAACCTACCCCACCTCCTATGGGCTCCCCTAACCTGCATTAATGACCCCTTTTACGATGAGTCTGAAGGGGTCATGATGTTGGTCATTACTTTTAGGATCCCCAGGTGAAGTGGAGATACCTGATCAATTGAACACTGAGAGAGTAAATTGGGCTAAAATCCCTCGTCAAACTTATCATTGGCAAGTGATAAGGGGACTTAAGATTTTTGACACTGCCAGTGAATCTGACCAGCTCATTGCCACATTTTTTCTAATCTACCTAGTGTTTATACCATTCATGCTATCCAGGAGAAATACCCTGAAACTGTCAAATGACTTGCCTCCACTTTTCATCTAAAAGAGCTCCTCACTCTTCCCCCTCCTTGGGTGGTACTTTAACTAAAGTGGAAGTTGTTGTTAATGTGATGGGGTTAAAGCTATCTTTGACACTGGGTCCCCGGTGGCCATTGTGTCAACCAAGCTCATTATGAATTTTAAGCTGGCTCCTGACCTTGACTACACTCAAGAGCTTGGAACTGCATGTCCAAACAACATCTGCGCCAATGGGCGTAATCTTCCCTGCCCATTTGTTTTGTTAATCTTCTCTTTTCAGCTTTGGCAGTGGCTTTGAACAATTATACCTACGATTTACTCATTGAAATACAATTTATGCTCAGATATGAAGGTGTTATTAATTTGAAGTAGGCTTATCTCTTTCTTGATTAACTATGAGGTTCCTCTGATTCTGTCTCATGATGAGTCCAATAAAAAGGATTATGTTTTTACAATTGATTATCCCTCCTCCTCTTTATCTCTACATTACACCACTTCAGGCAGGCATACAAAAATGTTGCCTCCATCAGTGAACGCTCTGGAGGGTATCACTTACTATGCTTCTTAAGTGGTGGTCATTATGGCTGAGGAACAAAGGGTAGTTGACACAAAGATTACCATGCAAATTCCATACATTACCTACTGCACCTCATTAGTATTGATGGAGTTAGTCCTTTTTGAGCCCAGAGTTTCCAGGAGTGTTAGACCTCGCCTACCGTAGGCCTATTAAATTCCTACTAGGGAATCTCACCATGAAGGATATGGTGGTAAAAAAGCATCAGGAGTTCAGAAGAGGCCTTCTGATACCCATTGGGGACATTAAGCAAGTTCACTGTATTGGGTCTATGGCTGATCTAGGTTTACCCGCTGACCAATCTTAATGTACTTTGTCTACTGTTCATATATCCGATGATTTTACCCCAGCTGAGTTGGATAAAGTCCACACCCTACTCGAGGCCTATAGCGACATTTTAAATAAATATAACAATGACTATGGGCACATGAAGGGGTGGACGCATACTATTGAAGTTGAGGATGCTAAACCTGTTTGCTCTAAGCCCTATCATAAATCAAAAGTCGAGTAGCTACAGATGCGGATGGAGCTCAAACAGCTGCTGGATGCTGGATTGCTGGTGCCATCACAAAGCCCTTGGTCATCCCCACTCTTATTGATAAAGAAGAATAATGGAGGTCTTTGGGTAGTGTTGGACTACCGCAATCTAAAACCTCACAAAGAAGGATAGTTACACTACCCCTCACATTGATGACATTCTGGATTGACTCTCTTGGTTCAAGTTCTTTTCAGCCATGGACTTTACTATCAGTTATTGGCAAATGGACCTTTCTCCACATGACCAGGAGAAATGTGCTCTTATTTGCAGTGAGGGTCTCTTCCAACCTACCCAACTACCACAAGGGTTGTGTAATGCACCCGCCATTTTCCAACAGGCGATGGATCACATTCTTCAGGATCTCAACCTGAGTTGTGTGATTTTCTATATTAGTGACATCACAGTTTTCTCCAAGATTTTTAATGAATATCTCACACAATTAAAGGAGGTGTTTCAATGCTTGCGGGCATCTAATATCAAACTAAAGCCCTCCAAATGTACCTTTTTTCTGAGGAAGCTGGATTTTCTTGGACACGCTATCTCACAAGATGTGATACAACCACTTCAAGATAAAGTTTAAGAGATATCCAGGATGCCTGCAAAAAACTCTTCATGACATCCAAATATTCTTAGGCATGATGGGGTACTACCATCAATTTATCCTAAGATTCGTTCAGCTCAGTGAGCCCCTTGTCCACCTCCTAGCTAAAAACACCCCCTTTCATTGAGGTGCTGAACAACAGGCCGCATTTGAGACTCTGATTGAGTTCTTGAAAAAAAGGCCAATACTCCGCCACTCTGACTACAACAAACCCTTCATGTTGTTCACTGATGCTTCTGACTACGCTGTTATAGTTATATTGGCTCAATTGGATGAGCATGGGGTTGATCATCCCGTGTCTTACTTTATCAAAATGCTTTAGAAGCTGAGTGTAACTACAGCTTCACATAGAAGGAGTGCTTGGCTGTCCTGCTCTCTGTCAAACACTACCGCCCGTTACTATATGGAACTCCCTTCAAAGTGATCACTGACCATGGCTCTCTAAAGTGGTTGCAGAATATGAAGGACCCCACAGGGCGGTTGGCTCGCTAGGCTCTGAAGCTCCAGCCTTATGATATGACTATTGAGCATCGGGCAGGAATGCGCCACATGAATGTAGATGGGTTAACATGGCTTCCCATTCTTCACTTACCAATAATGAAGCTGAGAGACTACATGATCTCCTCATAACTCCAGATGCATGGGCTGATGAAAATGAACCATTACAAAAAATGCTAGCTTGACACTCCCGCAACACCAAGATAGAAAATGGGAAGTTTTATAAGGAAAAAGGAGAAAACTAGTTGCCCTATCTCCGGCCTTCAGAGCGAGTTCCTGTCATCTTAGAGTTCCACACTATCATGTGACATGGCGGAGTACGCAAAACATATGAGTGGGCAAGTAAGCGGTACTATTGGGAGGGCATCTTGGAAACTATAACCGAAGTCTTGGATGCATGCCTGACCTGTAAAAATCAATCCAGCTTCAAGGCATGATATCTTTATCAACCTACGACGCCTCAACAATCATTCCACACCATAAGTTCGGATGTGGTAGGTCCTCTACCTCAGACCACAGGTGGCAACTGCTATATATTAGCTGGTATTGATCATTTCACCAATTGGGTTGATGTTGCTTGTCCCACTCAGACGGCTAAAGACACGGCTGCCTTCTTACGCCAATACATCTTCACCTGGCATGGGTGCCCCCAGGTCCTCCTATGTTATAATGGAAAAATTTACCTCCCAAGTGGTGAAGCTCCTTGCACTTCCATGGAAGCATAACAAACTCTTCTTTGCCACTTATAACCCATCCACAAATGGTGCTGTAGAAAGAGTAAATGGAACCCTGGTATCAATACTCCGCAAAATAGCCATTTCAGACCCACTCCACTGGGATCTCTACTTACCCAGTGCCCTCATGGCCTACCAAATTAATTACCATCACATCCTTAAGATGTCCCCTTTCCATGTGTTGTATGGTTGAGAATCTGGGATAACAGCTCTACTAGCAAAAGATATTTTTTACTTACAGAACTGACTCAGAAAAAGGTATGAATAAGTTGGCCAATACATTATCCAACTAAAAGCAAAAGCTTTGACTAACTTGACTAAGACAGTCACAAAAGAAGGTGTAGCAGTTAATGAGCTCCATTTCTCTCTCCCTTCTCTCCAAGTAGCTGACTTGGTATTGTTTTATCACAACTACATCACTCCTAGAAGTGAGAAGCTCAGTTCTATCTTGGAAGGCCTATTTTCAGTCATCTACAAGTTAAGGGATGAGTACTCTATAAAATCCCTTACGTCTATAGTCACTATCAACTGAATCCATGGCCAGTTTTTACGCTCTTATTCTCCCCCTACCACTTTTGAATGGGGTAATGTCAGACAATTACAAGTCTGATGTTTAGAAAAGAGTGGTTAAGAGGAATATAATATGAATATCAGACAAAAGACCCTGGTCAATTCCTGGTGGAACCCCCACAAATTGGGGTATACTTCTAATAATTTATTCAAGGTGGGTTGACCTTGGGACAAATATACCACACTGAGAATTTTTCTAGACAGTAAGGATTTTGAACTCAAAACCTGCACCTAGGGTGGAAGCAATTTTACCTGCTTGGCTAACCACCCTTGGTATACTCCTAATAATGATCAGGCCAAAAATTACATTTTGGGTAGTCATATTGTACTAAACCATCAGCCAAATTTTAGAAGATCATCAGAGGCTCCTCCCCCAGCCTCACCTAGTTTGGTACAGGTTACACCTTGGAAAGTGGCCCCTTTTATAGGGTTGGAAGGGGTCCAATAAAGTGCAAATATTTTCCAGCTTATTAATTGGGTCAAATTTATAAAAGCGTTACCTAATGGACTAGTCCTTCCTGTTCCCAACCATGAATTGGCCAGTCCCATTAAATGTGGAAAGTTCAAGAAATGTGATGGGTGATGGTTCATATTACCTAATTTGGATAGCTCCATGCCATTGGAAATCGAGCCTCAATGTTTTTAAACTTGCTATTGACTTTATTAAGTGTATTCTTTTTACCCCCTGGTGGCGCCTAATAAACCTCTATAAAATCAAACATTTTTGGTATTTATTTATTTTTCGTTATTTTCCTATAAGTAGTGAGAAAATACTTCCAAGTATATTGTTGGATTCGAGGTAAAAGAAGCACCAGCAAGCCTTTTCCCAAACTGAAATGCAACACTGAAGAAATGAAAGGTTCACTTTATAAAATAGGAGTATCAAACCAACGTGATTATAGTTTAAACATAGAGATCCATCTGAAATGCACTTATAAACTCCAATATATAAACCATTTAGGAATGACAACATTTTAATGATTGAGATAGTGTTTCATAAAACATAGTTTATTGGGTTCATAAATAGGCATTAAAGATTGGCACAAAACTTTTTATTTAACTGAGGCAAGCTGACCAGGGTACAGGCATTACCAAAAGAAAGAAATGACATGAAACCTGAACAGGGTCAACTCCAGCAAAGAAAGTTTTTCCACCTCCGGATTGGGACTCAAATTTTTCTGGTTACATCATGGGTAAGGTTTTCGTGTTATTAGACCTACTAACCGCCAATAGCTTCCTTTGGCTGGCACCCAATCAATGTGTGAAGGGCGGGAATCGAACCCACAACCTTCAGGTTGGTAGCTGTATGCCCTTACTGACTTGCCTTCCACCCCTTAGATTGGCACAAAAACTAAGATTCAAATTCATGTTAGTTTTTAAGCATTAAACTTGCACTATGAATACTCTGATAGACTTAAAATGGGTATAATATTTTCCCTTAGTCTTTTTATAGGAATTGAGAGATTGCATATGTCAGAATTTTAGCCAGATGGATTCCTCCAATGATTTATAAATATCTGGAATGAAATGTCCAATCCTGGAGGAATGGCTCATTAACTGAATTTTGTGGTATTTTAGGCGTTTTCTGAGTATCTGCTCCCCAACTAGGTTGAGCCAAATCTAAGTATTCCGCCAAGATTAGATGTTATGGTTGGTCAGGGCCAATCAATGGCCCCAAATTAGTATATGGCCCTTTGGCAACTATTAGCCAAGGATATAATTGTAGTAATCATAATATGACAGCAGAAGTCAAAGATTCTGAGTTTAAGGCGGCCAAGGTTATTTCCAGTGTCTAATATAATGATTGACTATCACATGAGAAAGTCCATTCCCCAAATGATCAACTATGAGAGTTGAAACGTGTTGTCAGAAAGAAGCCAAATTATTCCATGTTACCCTAGCAATCAAAGATGTTTATGGCGCATTGTTGCTAAGTCTCATATAATATGATATCAATTTATATAATGTTTAATATGGCTCATCAGCGATTGAAGGCTCAGGATAAGCCAAAAATAATGTTCAGACATTGGGAAGAACAGGGCGAGAGGGTCAGCACCAAGGAAGAGAGAAGCTCAGTGGTAGGAAGATAGATTGGGTGGCTGGAATATATAGTGATTAGCTAATATATTAGAGATAGGTGTATTAGCTCAATGTACATATAAATACCTGGTGCTTTGCTTTCAATAAAGATTTTCATTTGCCTAATCACCATTTATTATAAGTTTTTTATTTTTGTGGTTTGGGATTTGGGCTAGGGGATCACCAAATGGCACAGGAGACACACCAACGGGTCTTCTGATGTTGCTGGCCCTGTTTTCTAAGGCAAACAGAAAGGGTTGGCCAGTCTCCATTATGGTTGTCATGCCAACTAGCAGAGACCACTTTCACCCAAAAAGTAATTTTCTAAAATCTCTCAATTATGTGTATTTACGCTGTTCCTGCTAAAATAAAACAATCCTTGAGCTTTAAAATTTCTACTATATTTTAAAAGGATATACTATTGACATGAACCCATATTACTTGAACTAAGAAACTGGACTTAATTACTTGTTGGAGTCTCTCTTTGTCATTTCCTTGGACAAGGAGCTTTTTTAGTTATAGTATTTTTTAGTACTAGATGGTCCCTACCCGAGGGGTTAGTTATAGTATTCTTAACCTCAATTCAAGGTTGATTTAACTCCACAATATTGGTATGCGGACATCCAGAATTTTAACTGGGAAAACAACTTCCTAGGGACAATTTTTAATTAGTGCTTCCCAATTCCTTTATTAGCTACTGGAAAGAGACAGTCCATTATACCCCTTAAATCTGAGGGAGGAAGATGCCTAAGATTTTTGAGTTGATAACATGCTTCCCAAGGGCCAGTATCAGGGACTGGTGTACTATCAACCTGGTTGGGGATAGCTAACTATGAGCTAAAATAACAAAGGGCTTGAGTCTGTATGACAAGGATTATAAAGGCATCCAAGTTGAAAAAATGGTGGTTATACTGGTATAGGAGTTGCCTAAAGATATGTGTTTAATTGGGGAAGAGAGGAAGAGAGTTTCTTGTAGGTTGGGATATTATATCGAGATTGATAACAATTCAATAAATAACTTAAATAGTGTTTTCATAATTTAAATTTTATTTTGAGGTGGGCCGACCTGGGGATGATGCCTCAATGAAGGGAAGTGAAAAATGGGAAAGGAGGATAAAACCTGGAAAACCTTCATGTACAGTGTATGATAGGCCAGGAACTCCATGGACCGCCTTTGCTATTTGCTATCTCAGTTTGTGGCATTGGTGCGCAAAACCAACACAGTTATAATCATCCCTTCCCAAAGTTCATCTACTGGGGTTTGACCTCGGGAAGGCAGTGGTAGAGGGTCCATATTCTACCACTGGGGTATCCTCCCCATTGTTTTCATAATTTAAAATATCTTTAAAGCGCAAAGAGGTTTTTTTCTTTCCTCTTAGAGTAACTTTTAAGCGATTTTAATTAAGTAAAAAATAAAGTAAGTTCTATACCCTATGACTACCTCCCCCATTTGCTTCCTGATGACCTCAGATTCTCCGCTGGCTGCACTATGTGGTATAGCAGCAAAACCCCACCCAGCATTTTCCATTCAGTGGGAAAATGCGCTTGGACTGGTTTGTCCAGCACCATCAAATCATCAGGTCAGTTCATTCCGCCCAAGGATCTTACCATCCACCTTGCACAAGCCCATGCAAGCCTCACAGCCCACTTGTTCTCTCCCACTCCAGCTTCATTTTGGCCTTCAGTTCAAGTATGGAAAATTGTTCCCATATGCTGAGAAAGCTATTATTGAACTAGCCCAGGAAGTGATGCTGCCAGCTGGTTTTATAGATTTCCGCCCCTATGAGAGGTATTTAGATCTAGGCTTCACTTTTGAAGCTGATGCCACCACTTCAGCCACTGTGCCCCTAGTTTTCCAGGGCACCCCTATCCCAATAATGCGCACCCAGCTCCCCACAGACACCACTATGGTGGTTCAATTCATAAAGTTGCCCACACACCTTCCTCCCATGGTGCTCCATCAGGAGTTAATGGAAGGTTTGGCCAAGTATGGCTCCAACCCTATCCTTCAGTTTGTGGTCCCCAATGGGGACGCTCACCTTGCTGAGCCTCAGGAATTTTCTAAAATCAGCCCAAATATCAACAAAATTGCTTTTTCAATACACCCACGCCATCATTCCCTCTGCACCCAATCATCCTTTCTGGGCCTGCGTCAAGGGCGGGTAGACCATCTGCCCATCCTGTTTCAAGTTGTATCACTAAAAGCATAAATGCCCCTCTCTTGATGCTTCCACCGAACCTGCGTTGTCTCCATCTGGCCCCCAATTGGCCACACACCCCACTGCCTTTCCGGTATGGGGTACACTCCTTCCCCCTCCCCCAAAGCCTGCTGCCACTTCAGTGCCTGCAACTGCCATTCAGTCTGCTCCTCAGTTTAGTGCCACCTGTGCTTCAACAAATGAGGAGACAGCTTGGACAACAGTTTGGTCCCACTATATTCTTCAATTGAAAGATAAAGCACATCAATTTACCAACATCAGATTTCATGTATGACTTGAACCCATGGTCCTCATTGGTTGAAACTGATGAAGTGTGAAACGTTATTGATAAATTGGATGTCCACATCAAAGAATTTATCCAGGTACAGCACCCCGTTCAGTTATATCAGTGTTTTTATGACCCCCAGCTGAACGCCCATGTGTTCCGCCCTATCCACCAGCTTGCCAAGACAGCAGTTGATCACCCAGATAATGTTGACATCTGCGCATGTGCTGCCATGTCAGTGAAGACTCTAACCAAGGGTATTCCTCCTCCCATTACTGCCCCACCCTGTCTCCCCAGGGCAAATGTGACACCTTGGCCTTCACAAGAAACTGCTGCCACCATCCAGAATTTATTTTGTCGCTTCACAGGACAAGCTAAAAGTCACCCATGCCACCATCGCTTTGTTATCCCAGCTTCCTTCCATTCACCTTTACTTGGAACAATGCTTATACCAGTATCTAGGTTCAATTTTTGCTGCAGATAATTTACATGACCATTTGATCATCAACAACCTCAACCAACATGTTGCTGATCACCCCGCACCATTGCTCTCCTCCTTAACCTGCACTCTTTCCTATGAGGAGGACTCCAATGCCTGTAATGAGCCCCCCAATCCCCTTCCATTTCTGGCATGGTGGGATTAGGGCTCCCGTTGTTCCACCTGTCCGTTTTATCATTTTTTGTGTGTCTTGCCACTCGTTTAGGGCGTTTGGTTCACGTTTTTGGTTCACTTTTTTGATGTTTCTGTTTTGGTAATGTCTGTCCCCTGGTTGGATTACCTTGAATAAAACTTTAAAAATCTCAAAACTCAAATATTAAACGCATGAATGCTTTAGCTATATATTTCATTCAGCTTTCTGGACTTACCTAAGCTTATTTATTTTCTGACGTAGCACATATTTTCTTCTGATCTTCTGAGATTGTGCTGTGCATATGATTTGAAAGTTAGTGGAAATCGTCTCTGCCTCACTGAAAATATGATTTTTGCGATTAACTGACTCAATATCATCGCAATTAAGGTAAGTAAAGCGATTAATTGAACTAATTCCATTGCTATTATAATTTGGTATGCAAATAAACAATCTAACTTCAACACATTTTTTCTTGATCTGGTGAACAGTATCAGCAATCTCAGGAATCCTATTCATATCTGGCTTTACCCTGACATCATCCCACACCTCAGGGTTGAAGATACCTGCAAGGCTACTTCTCCCATTTTAACAGCTTGCCTGCATTCTTCAAGTTCTTTTCAGGATCCCAAGTGCTCTTTTCTGCGTGATATCTACCCCATTTAATTAGGAATTTCATTTTCCCACAATGCTTACATCTTCCAGTAATGGTCTCTACCTTATACTCTGTATCTGGACCATCAATCAGTTGGTGAACGGCTTTTTAACTTTCTGATGAGGAAAGGAACTCTCATTTTTCTTGCACAAGAGTGATCTATAAAAAACATCATGAATCTTCCATCCTTCAGGTAGGGCGACATAGTAAGCAACTTTCCCAATGACCTCCTTTACTATAAATGGTTTTACACACTAATGGGCAAGTTTCCGGCATGTTAATCCAAAGGAACATTGCGTAAATCCAGATAAACCTCACTTTCAACTTCCTTTGGTTCTCCAGGTACTATTTTTTTATTCACAAAATCTTTGAATTCAGCACTGCTCAAGTTAAGTTTTCTAGACATAATGCATGGTTCTGGTAGACATCCTATAGAAAATTTGTATCTGATGAATTTTTCATCTTCAGTTGTTAGCAGTGGATCCCAATTCACATCGTGGCCATAATTTGCCTTAAATGGAGATATTCCAAAGGAGGAATGATCTAGAGTGTTATAAAGAGCTGGGCCATAGGCAACGTCTCAACCAATTGTCCTGCTCCACATTAACATAGCATCTCAGGTACTACTTCAGCACCTGATTAACTATCTCAGTCCGTCCAAAAGTCTGTGGATGGTATGCGGTGGATAAATATCTCTTGATTCCAAGGTCTGCAAGGAGCTGTTTCCAAAAGTTTGATGAGAACTAAGACCCTCTGTCTGAAATCACATCCATGGGAGTACCATGATGCAAATATATTATTCATAAACAGATGAGCTATCTCTTTAGCTGTGACATTGGTAGTAGTTGGGATAAAATAAGCCATTTTAGTGAATCTATCTACCACAAAAAATCCTGCATTGAATCCTTATGAACGGGGTATCTGTACTGAAATATCCGTAGATATTGAATCTCATGGCTTTTGTGTGATTGATAATGGTTGCAATTGTCCTTCAAGAAGTACTCTACGAACCTTGGTGCACCCACAAACCTCACATCCTGCCACATATCTCAGGATGGTTCCTCTAAGACCAGGCTATTGGTAAGTTCTTTGAATAAATTTTATCATTTTACCCTTTCCAGGATGTCCTACCATGCCTACATTGTGGTGCTCATGTACGACTTCCAATCTTGAAAGGTCCATCTGTTACACAAAAACAGCCTTTCCAGAAAACTGACAGACCCTTCAATGAGTAAGCCTTTTTGTACCACATAATGTCTAAGTTTTGAATGAGATCATATTTCACTTCCTACAGAAAGCATCATAATTCTGAACATAAAAAATCTCATTATCATGGCCCACTAATACAATATTAGATATTAATTCAGCAAGATTCTTTGATTTCAGAAGCATCTGTGTATTAAACTCAGTAATTTCCCCCTCTGCAGGTATTATGTCAGGATGACGGCTCAGGGAATCTGAAACCACATTAATTTTCACTGGTTTGTAACCAATGTCCAAGTCATATCCGCCAGAGTAAATGCCAATTGAACCTGACGCTGATTCAATTGCCTTGGGGTGAAAAAGTAATTTAAGTTCCTATGGTCTGTCAAAGCCTTCACTGGGTACTCTGCCACACATAGGTACCGGTGCCAGTGTTTTAGATATTGAACAACGGCCAGCATTTCCTTGCCGTAGATAGGATTGTTGCATTCCGCTGGGATGAATTTCTTGGAATAATAAGCTATGTGATGCAGCCTACTATTATCCCCCTCCTACAACAAACCCTCCAAGAGCTATCCTGAAGCATCAGTCTTAACCATAAAGGGCTTTTCATCATTGGGCATTGATGACACAGGTGCAGAAACAAAGGCAGCCTTCAAGTAAGAAAAAGATTTTTCCGCTGCCTGAGACCATTTATATGGAACATTTTATGATGTAAGACGGGTCAAGGGCAACGCAATAGAAGAAAAGCCTTTGATAAAATCCCTTAAAAAGTTTTCCAAGCCTAAGAAACTGTGAACATCTTTCTAGCTATTAGGTGTAGGCCAAAATGTGATGGCATCCACTTTTTTAGGTGACATGGTGAACCCATTCCTGCTTACAACATAACCAATGAACTTGACTTTCTTCTTCGCAAACTCACATTTTGATAGCTTCACATTCAAGTTGGACTCTTCAAGATGCTCAAAGACCAAGTTCAATTTCTTTGAGTGTCCCACCTGCATCTTGCTGTAAATCAAAATTTCATCAAGATAGTCTACGCAGAATTGGTCCATGTAGCCACCCAGCTCCATATTAATTATTTGGTGTAATGTTCTAGGTGCGTTGCACAACCCAAATGGCATCACCAGATATTCAAATAACCCAATTCATTTCTTAAACGCTGTTTTCCACTCATCGCCTTCTTTTAACCATATCTGGTTAAAAGCGTCCTTAAATTCAACTTTAGAAAAAATCTAGCTTTAGACAATTGGTCACTCAAGTGATCAGCATCAGGTAAGGGATACCGGTTATCTATGGTTATATTATTGAGCTTCTGGTAGGTTATAAATGGCCGTATTCCACCGTCCTTCTTACTAACAGTCAACAAGGGTGATGAACAGGGAAAGCAAGACACTCTCATGAACCCTATTAAGAATTGTGTCCAGGTATTCTCTCAGGGTAATTTGTTCCCTCTGATTGCAACTGTAAATAGGTCCATTAGTGGGCTGCTTCCCTTTTAGTAAATCAATTGCATGCTTAAAGGATCCATAAGCTGGTAGTTGCTTGGCCTCCTCCTCTCCAAACAATGAAGCCCATTTTTGGTAATCAGCAATCTTCCCTTTGCAAGGCTCCAATGGACCACCTTGAGAAACTGTTGCAGAAATTTACAAACCTTTATGCCCTTCTAACGCACACTCCAGAAGTATATCTTCCAGCTTAATTGTGATAGAGCTCCTTACATAATTATGCTGGAGCTCATCCTGTGTTCACCAAAGATACTCAAGAATTACAGGATGGGGTAAACTATGTGGACCAAAACTCAACTTTCATTTCACTTGCTCAAAATTTAAAGTAAATATGACGTGAGCAGCGGTAAGCTAAAGACTGTTCACCATTCTTTAAGGTTATTTTCAGCAAGGGTTTCTTTGCATGCAAGCCTAGAATTATTACTATATGATATGAGATGAAGCTCCGCGAGGCCCCACTGTCCAGTAAATCCATAGTTCTCAAATTTCTTTTTCTAGCATTTAAATTCACACTTAATACTGGATAAGACTGCTTATCGTTTTTTTAATGAGGTAGCAAGAGTCTGAGGTATTCCCTTATGGTACTTCTGATCCAGCATCTCTTGAACTGTTAATACCCAAGATCAGACCCTGAGTGACCTCAATAACTTTTTTAAGGGTAGCGTGATGGGG
The DNA here is from genome assembly GCA_022478985.1 of Massospora cicadina. Lineage (NCBI taxonomy): Eukaryota > Fungi > Entomophthoromycota > Entomophthoromycetes > Entomophthorales > Entomophthoraceae > Massospora > Massospora cicadina. Next base: position 137,157 of record JAKSZP010006711.1, read on the forward strand.
TGGTGTCTAAGAAAATCCATTAAGTGACTTTTAACCCCTGTTTGAAATAAAGCACTCCCATTTCCTCATCTAATTCTGCCCTCTGAAAGTTCTCTAAGATACCTCTAGCATATTCCTCAATGGTTTGACATTCCTGTTGAAGGTTCATCAAGGCAACATGTGCCCATAATATCTTACCAGTGGTGGTTGCTGCATCTAACAACTGACCTTTTAATACTTCATAATCTTACACAAAATCTCATTCTCTTCTAAGGCCATCATTAACTAACCCAGAGCACCATCAGTGAGTTGTGAGCCCAATGCCATAATTTTCTGTGCGTCATCTGAATAGGTTTCAAGATAAGCTTTAAAATACGTCCCAATAATGTAAGAACTTTTTTACTTCAGCTAAAGTTAATTTCTTAGGCAAGGGGACTTTGGGATAAGTCATAGGTGTATAGTTAACAACGCTCACTGTCTGCATCTGACTGGGTCCTACTGCTTCTTTATATATTACTTCATATTGCTTTACTAATGAAACCATCCACACCAGTAATTGGTAACTTATCATCAACAAAGCAGATATTGTTAAATTTTAAGTCTATTAAGGATGCCTGGTTCTTCTTCTGCGGTAAGGTGGAGTTAAAACATCTCTTGTATGAAGACAATAGACCAGACAGGTGACTATAGTTAAGATATAACTCCTTGGTAATTACACTTGAAACTATATTCTTCTGTCATTACTTAGACAATGACATGCTGCCTAATCCTTCTGATCCTAAGTAAATTCTCGACATAATACAACATAAAGTATCAAATACAAAAAAGCTTATAAATTAAACTATAAATTTGTGGTAATAGTTGATTATGATTTATTATTATCTACTTGGGATAATTTATAGGGCTTGATGTTCACCACAATTTACCCATGACGCCTCAATTTCAATAGCACTTGGAAAGAGAAAGTAATAAGTTTGTTTAAGGGTCTACAATCCATTTGACTCAAGACATCTCAAACGCCTCAGAGTTTGTCTCAAACTCAGAAATATTCTCAAGACAGCATTTCTAACCCATCTGCAAATAGCTGAACTGATGCTGATCTAAAGCAATCATCAGCACATACCAAGGTGATTCATACTACTAATTAGTAATTAATTTGATTGAAAAACTCAATCAACATTAAAAACTTATTTTGAAATAGACCAAAAAAGCCCACATGCCTGAGTCAACTAGTCAGCTATTACTTTAAGTCTGACCAAATCAACAAAGCCCTTGAGCCCATGTTATCATAGTTGCATATATTATTAAGTGGAACGCTAGGCCATGGATCTTAAGCTTCACATAAGCTTAAGATAACTTGATCCATAATCACTGATATCCAATATGATCTATAACAAATTAAGCATGTTGACCTTATTATGTCCCTATCAAATATCCAACAATTAGATCTAGTCAACAACTCAACAAATATCAAAGCTCTCAATAATAAAAATTCGGTGGGATATTCATTATAAATTTGGTAGTCATATTGTCAGGGATAGTTTACTACTGACCTGTCTGGAATAAGCTAACAGTGAACTAACATAACCAAGGGCTTGAGTCCATATGACAAGGATGCTAGAGGCATCCAGGTATATGATATGGTGGTTATATTGTTATGGGAGTTGCTTAGAGATATATGTTTAAGAGGGGAAGAATGGAAGAGAGTTTCTTGTAGCTTTGGGTAGTAGATCAAGATTGTTAATAAATCAAAAAAATAACTTATATAGGGTTTTCATAATTCATATATCTTTAAACCGCAAAGATTAAACACATGAATGCTTTAGTTATATATTTCATTTAGCTTTCTGGACTTACCTAAGCTTATTTTATTTTCTGACGTAGCACTAATTTTCTTCTGAGCTTCTGAAATTGTGCGGTACATATGATTTTAAAAGGTAGTGGGAATCGTCTCTGTCTCACTGAAAATACAATTTTGCGATTAATTGACTCAATATCATCGCAATTAAGGTAATTTAAGGAATAAATTGAACCAATCCTGTTGCAATTATAATTTGGTATGCAATTAATCGATTTAACTTCAACATATATTTTTGTCCTGGTGGACAATATCAGCAATCTCAGAAATTCTAATCATTTCAGCTTTACCCTGATAGACAGAACTTCAAAAAAATCTTTTCATGTTTGCTATTCTTTGTTATTTTTGGAAAGGCTTATGGCTCTTTAAGACCTGCGTTTATTATGCCAATCTGAATAATGTTATGGTACTTGCCCCCTCCACTTCTTTATAATCAACAGATCACTCACTATATTGAAAATGCTAGAGTATCTAGCAAGCTAGACTTTTTGAATGCCTTCAACCAGATTTGTATTAAGGAAGTCCATATTTAATTGGTAACTTTCACACTGGTAAAGGCGTACCAGTCAGGGACATTCCTTTTAATTAAAGAACATTTTCTTCAGTTTTCAAAGGTTCATTGATGCTGTCCTATGTACCTTATGGGATCCTGCGCAATAGCCTACATGGACTATATAAAGATCTTTTTCCCAGGTGAGGAGTCTCATGCCCACAATCTTGTAACTGTCATGTAGCATCTAACATAAACAAGTTTATTATCAAGGCCAGAAAGTGCGAGTTATTCCAATCAAATGTTGAGTTATTAGGGAATATTATCTTCCATGGCCACATGATTTCTCCTAATATGAAGTAGCCATCTATGATTGGGTGACTCCACCCTCTCTCAAAGAGTTGCATAGCTTCCTTGGTATTTGAAACTTCCTTAATATTTACACCCCACAGCTACTTAAAGTCACTACTCCCCTTTAAACTGCATCTGGGAGAAGATTTTCAGTTAGACAAAAGAATGCAATGCAGCAACTAATACATTCAAGAACATCCTTATGTCTAGCCCCAATTAGACACATGGAAATTTAAGCCAACCCTTCATGGTTTTTTTATTTGAGGTGGGCCAACCTGGGGATGATACTGCACCAATCAAGGAAAATTGAATAAATGGGAAAGGAGGATAAAATCTGGAAAACCTCCACGCGCGGCATATGATAGGCCAGAAACTCCATGGACCGCCTTTGCTATTTGCTATCTCAGTTTGGGGCATTGGTGCACAATGCCAACACAGTCATAATTGTCCCCTACCCAAAGTTCCAGTACCGGAATCAAACTTGGGGAGGCAGCAGTAGATAACCCTTCATTGTTGCCACTGAATTTATAACTTTGCAATTGGCGCAGCCTTGTTGAAAGAAGGAGAGGGTGGAATCAGCCTTCACTTATTTATCTAAGTTTATGCCCCTTAATGTTAAAAGTAGGGTCGCTTAGATGGTAGCTCACTTCTGCTCCCTGATCTTAACTGCACAGATTCTGACCGCTTGCGTTGATTGACTGAAATTGATAAACTAGGGCAATAATAGTATGAAGACTATTATTAAAATTAATTGCCCAAAAGCCACGTTGAGTAAATGGTCCAACGCTAGATAGGTACTACTTCTTCTTAAAGATATGTTTGTACTTTTAGGGAACATTTTTCTATTCTCTTCATGCATAGCCAAGCAGGGATTTTTAATAACAACCTAAGGATATCTGATCTTTTCATGATTATCCCAGTAGTAAGCTATACAACCATTTTTATAAACAACTAAGTTATTATCAGTGTAAAATATGGTTTTACCAGGGATTTATTGGGGGCTTTTATAGTCTAATAAGCGCTCAGCTTTTCAGCCCTCCACTGGGAATCAATTAATTATTCTCGCCTTTATTTGACGTTTGAGTTTTAGGCTCTGAATCTTGTCAGATATCTTTGCCTTAATTTTCTTAGATATTGTCATCCTTGGTGTATGGCTACCAATTTATTGGTGTCAGGGACTCAATACCAATTGATTCAGATTGTGCTGCCTGATGACAGTTCTACCATTTTACACAAGCATTAGAACGCCAAGGTAGTTTCTGACAAATTACTGTCCATTTGCTCTGAAATGATTCTCTATAATAATTTAACTGCAAGGCGTTACTTCCTCATCAAATTCTTGCTAAATACCATCAGGAATGATCCCCAATAAAACTAAATGAGTTAATAATTGGATCCTTTTCATTTATTAATTACCAATTTATTTGAGGTACGCCAACCAGGGGACAGACAGTACCAAACACAACACTCAAAATGACAAAACAAAACTACTAACCAGGTGGGAAGCAGAAACTGCTAACCCATCATGTTAGAGGGTGAGGAGGGGTCAGGGGGTTGGTTTTCAGAAAGACCCACCTTGATCAAGGGATGTTGGTTACAGTACCGGATCAGAGCAGAGAGCCAGGGTGTTGGGGCATCCACATAGTGGGGGTTGAGGTCAGCGTAGTAGGAGTTTTCCTCTTCCGCATCAAGATAATGATGGAAAAGTGTTTCAACAAAATCTGCGAGGAGAACTTCAGCTTCTTTATGGGCTTCAGGAAGCTGGGTGAAAAGGGAGATACTGTGGCAGGTGATTTTGGTTGAGGGGTTGAATGAAGCAATTGTTGCGACATTCATAACAGCAACTTCAGCATCATTGAATAGTTTCAAGATGTCACTGCAGGGAGATTCAGGGAAGTTGGGGGGGGGGGGGGGGGGGGGGGGGGGGGGGGGGGGGGGGGGGGGGGGGGGGGGGGGGGGGGGGGGGGGGGGGGGGGCCCCCCCCCCCCCCCCCCCCCCCCCCCCCCCCCCCCCCCCCCCCCCCGGGGAAGAAGAGGGTGGGCAGGCCATGCTGGAGCTGAGCCACTGACTGGGCCACCGCGGTGCATAGTTTTGGGCAATGAGGAGAGGCCACCGCAGCTAAGGCGAGCTGGTGATCACTTTGGAAGGGGGCTGTATTGGGCAGAGGAGCGAAATGGCGAGGGGTAGGGGTTTCATCAAAGTCAGAAAGGAAAAATTCTGCCCAACCATAATCGCCTTGGCAGAGAGGTTGACCTGTATGCTTACTAATGAGTACATTACCTGATTCGTCAGTTTCAGCCAATAGATCCCATGATTTTTGGTTCACTGGAATAGTGGCGTTCGAATTTGGGTGGGTGGGATTGGGCGAATGGGCGGCTGCTTGGGTGCCAATGGTGGTCCAAGCATTGCTCTGATTGGCTGGGGTAGATTTAGGTGGGAGAGTGAGGCTGGAGGTTTTGGGGGGCTGATTTTCCATGTGGGCCCACTGAACGAGATTGGAGGGTGGGAGGGGGCAGCAAAGCGCCCCATACTGAACCTCCAGAAGGAGGCTCAGAAGCCACAACAGTGGAATTTGCCTGAGGGCACGCTCTTTCTTGCATGGTCGAGGCCAAAGCAGAGGTAACAAATCTGCCTACCATTATCGACCTGAGCCCAAAAGAAATGATCAGGCGCTGCAGCCACACTAGCATGGGGTGGGATTTGTTGGGCTATGGTAGGGTGGTGTGGTATGATGGTGGCTGTTGCCCGAGGAGCAGCAAGGCGCTCTGCACCAGATGGAATGGCAAAGATGAGGTTGGGCTGAGTGCCATAAGCCATGAGCCCCGCGACCAACTGTTCATACAAAACCTGGGGTGGAAGGTGGGATGGGAGATTTGCAAAGGATACCACCAGCGTGGTGTCTGAAGGGAGGCGAGTATGGGTTGTGGGAATGGGGTTTTTTATAAATTAGAGGAGTTTGTGCTGCCGCTTCAGCATCCTCCTCAGATTGGAACCCAACGTCAAAGTAGCCCTTAAAAGGGCGGAAGTCTATAAAGCCAGCTGGCGCAAAGGCCGCAGTGGCTAGCTCAATAGTTGCCTTATTGGCATATGGGAACAAACGCCCATAGTCCACTCTGAGGCAATAGCGAATGGCAGAGCGAGGGAGGGCGAGAGGATGGGGGCGAGAAGGGTGGACGCGCGCCAGGTGGAGCGCTAAGTCCCGTGGGGGGACAAAACGGTTGGAAGCAGTGGGTGGGCTGTTTGAGCCCATCTGAACGCGCTTGCCCACAGGGCGGAAAACGCTAGGTGGGGGTGCACTGCTGCCCCACACTGGGGTGGCAGGCGGCGGAGCCAAGGACATCAAAGAATAGGTTTGGACAGATGGCTGTGGATAAATAAAACCTTAAATTTAAAATTGCTCAAAAGTGACTTTGAGCAGTAAAAGAAAGGTTCATTGATTAATTACAATAAATACTTTATTTGGCAACCATTGCGAGATATTAAATTATAACCACCAATTATCAAATTAATTAATTGGTCAATTGGTTGATAATGTGGTCAACTAAAATTCCAACCTATCTCCCCACTAGTCCAGATTATTCAGCGAAAGATAGAACCCTTGGGGAATGAAGCTGCCTTGAGCTGTAATCATGTTCAGCCATCATATCTCTATGGCCTCAGCTGAGTTTAGCTCCGTTCAAACTCAACACCCTCATGCTCTGCTTGGTTTATCAGTTCCTAGTCCTTGGTTACTACCTGTTTCCACCTCTTCTTGAGTTCAATTCTCATGAAATTATACCGTGCTAGTACCATATAAAGCTTTATTGCTAAGAGATGAACTAATCCATCTGAACAAACCCCAGGACGGGATCCCAATAGCGTCTTGCCATTCAACCTGTAACAACCCCAGAATAGGTTTCAGTGACTTTTTCAGTCAACCTGTACTAACCTCATGACATGTTTCAATGACTCTTCGTTGTTCTCAGGAGCTTCTCAGCTGACCTTGCTGAGTCCTGTACTAGTGCCTTGGGGCTACTCACATCAGACCCAGCTTAAACATGGGCTGGTCCTCCCACAACTTGTTAACAAACTATTCTGGAAGATCAGTTTCAGCCCGTCCTGATCCTGACAACACTCAGGACTCATGCACGTCATGGTTTTCCCCTTCCTCCACACCTGGTAGGTGGGAATATCACCAGATGCATCACTACACACAAAAATTGTTTAATAACTTTTTTATTTTTTATTTACGTGTCTTTTTATCTATCATATATTTTTCCCTAAGTACAATAATTTAATTATTTTATGTGGACTCTATTGATTATTAGCCCATCTTGATATACTCAATCATATAAGCATCATTTGCTGACTTGGAAATAATTTTTAATGGTCCCATCCATAGGGCGTCCAACTTGTTTTTCCTCTCAAATCATGGGTATCACAATAGGCTACCCTATCACCCTGATGGTATTCTTTCAGCGCAGGCCAATTATGGGTGTCCTTTTTCTTTGCATGATATTCCTCTTCATCATCATTTCAAATGCCTAAGATTATATTATAATCAGGGTAATGGCCAGCTAGGATAGATATTGTTCAGCGCTCATCCCTGAAACAAAGCTCCACATCGGAATACAATCTTTGGTGGCAATGCACCTTTTACCCATATAAAAGTTGAAACGGCGTTTTTCTTGTTGCCAGATAGTAGCTGATATTTTAAGTAACTTTAGCCAAACTCAGATGTGCTCCCAAGCAGAAGTTTTTCCTGCAACCAACTTTTTTAATGTTGAGGCTAGAGTTGCATTTAATCTTTCCACCATCCCATTTGTTTCTGTCCAATAGGGAACAGACACAACTCCTTGTATTCCCATTAGTTCAGTAACGAATGGAACCACCCAGATTCCATTTAACAGGTGCTTGAATTTTAGTGGAGGAAATTGACGCTAAAATAGGCCAACATCCAAGTTGGACCACTGAGGTAATCTGGTAGGGCTGGAATACCAATACATCTTAAACCCTCAAAATTTGGGAAACCTCAGACGTCAAAAAAGAATGGCAGGTAAGCAAGGTTAAAACCCCAAAGTAACCATGTGTTTTATTTAACATAATAAATAGGTGAGCGAGGCAATTCATCGCATATCTATGACATTGAGCATGAGACAAGAAAAATACAGAGCAACAGGAGAGGGCCAGTGCCCCAGAAGCTACAAAATCACAAACTGAGGCTTGGAATTATGGGGGCTCAATTTTTAAAGATCACACTTTGGGTAGCCCTCTCCTGGCCATACTCAAAGCTCTTTCAAGCCTAAAGTATAGTTTGGAGAGGCAAAACCCTGGTTTTGAGCTAACCTCAGTCAGAAATTCCTCAGGCGTTTCAACTCAAAATTTGGATCCAAATTACAAGTCAAAATGGGACAAACGGTTTAAACTGTCTTATCACATCACCCTCCACTAAAGTGAAGCCCCAAAAAAGAGAACTCAAAAACATGAGGCCGCAGTCACAAGGCTTCTTGTGGCGAGTTAACTTGAGCCTCAAGATATGTATCTGGAATAAATTCCAGATCCCTCTTGGTGAGGGAAACTCTGATGAGGGTAAGTCGGGACTGGACTTCTGGATCAGCCTACCCAATGTGGGGGAGACGCTTGTCACCTGGCTGGGATGCACTCCTAAAAAGGGTGCGCAGTACAGCGCAGCCTGGCAGCAAACACCACGCAAAGGGGCTGATCAAAAGGGATGGAACCTGCTGGTCCAGGTTCCCATGGTGCCCACCAATCTGTTATGAGGGGAAAACCTCATCCAAATAAACACCCACCATTATATTAGTTCCAGGGTTGGACATCAGTCACTGGCTCCCTCCAGTGCTGGTTACTCACAAATGGGACCCAAGCCATCAACAAGGTTGGGCGAGTGGAACTTGGAATTGAGCAAAAGGGAAAAATGAGTTCAGAATTATGTAACAAAAGGAACCACCCAGATTCTGTTTGAAAGATGCCTTAATTTTCAGCGGAGTAAATTGACGCTGAAATAGGTCCAATTGCTAAGGCAGATTACAGAGGTAAGATGGTAGGGTGTAGATAATACAGTCTTGTCTTTAACTCTTGAAATTGGGAAAAATTTGGATGGTGAAAAAGAATGGTAGGTAACTTTTCTTTCTGCTCAGAGTAACTTTTGAGAAAATTTTAATTAAAAAAATAAACTAGCTTAACAGCTTACGCTGACCTCCCCATTTGCTCCCCAATGACCTCAGATTCTCCACTGGCTGCTCCTGTGTGGGGCAGCGGTGAAACCCCACCCAGCGTTTTCATATGGAAGGAAAACGTGCTCAGACTGTCTTGTCCAGTCCCCCTAAATCATTGGGTCAGTTCATTCCGCCCAAGGATCTTGCCATCCACCTGGTACATGCCCAGGAAGTGCCTCACAGCCCACTCATTCTCCCCCAATCCCAGCTGCATTTAAGCATTTGGATCAAATATGTGAAATTATTCCCATATGCGGAAAAAGCCATTATCAACTTGGCCCAGGCGGTGATGCTGCTGGCTGGTTTCATAGATTTCCGCCCTTATAAAGGGTGCTTTGATCTAGGCTTTACATGTGAAGCTGATGCTGCCACTGCGGCCACTGTACCACTGGTTTTCCAGGGCACCCTTTCCCCACAACACGCACTCAGCTCTCCACTGGCACCACTATGGTGGTATAGTTTGCATGGTTGCCCACACACCTTCCCCCATGGTTCTCCATCAGGAGTTGGTGGAAGGTTTGGCAGCGTATGGCTCCAATCACATCCTTCAGTTTATGGTCTCCAATGGGGCTGCTCGCCTCGCTGGGCCTCAGGCATTTGCCATGATTAGCCAAATTAAATAAAATTGCATTGTCAATTCCCCACATGACATCATTCCCTTGTCCTCAACCACCCATTCTGGGCCCACATTGAGGGTGGGCGGACCATCTACCCATCCTGCTTTGAATTGGATCACTCAAAGCGTAAATGCCACTCTCTCAATGCTTCTGCTGGACCTGTGTTGTCGCCATCTGGCCCCCACTTGGCCATGCACCCCACGGCCTTTCTGGTTTAGGGTACAATCCTTCCCCCTCCCCCAAAGCCTAGACCACTATGGAGTTGGCAACGGCCAATCAGCCCCTTCCTCAGTTCAATGCTACCTACACCTCAACCAATCAGAAATCAGCTTGGAAAACTGTTTGTTCCCCATTAATCTTCTTTTGCCAGTCACAGACCATCAATTAATTAACCCAAAATCCCCTCTGACTTTAATCCATGGACTTCATAGGATGAAACTGATGAAATGGTCAATGTAATTGAAGAATCAAATACCTCAATCATAGAATTTATACAGGTAAGCACCCCATTCAGATCCCTCTGCATTTTTATGCCCTTTGACTAAATGCCTCTTCGTTCTTCTATGAACACCACCTTTTTGTTGCTGCAGCTGAAAACCCAGATACACTGACATCCATGAGATGACCAATGCATCACTAGTGATACTTGCTAAGGGTATCCCTCCTATCATTATTGCTATGACCATAGGCCCGCAGGGCAAATGAGACATCCTAAACTTACACAAACAAACAAATGCCGCCATCCAGAAAGTTGCTATCACTTTGCAGGCCAAGACAAAACCACCTGTGCCAACGTAGCTTTATTATCTCAGCTTCCTTCCATCCGCCTTGATGCATAAAGCTGCTTTTTTAAATACCTAGGTGCTATTTTTGATGCAGGCAATTTTGATGACCAGCTAACCATCAGTCAGCTCACTCACCATGTCGCTGATCACCCCACACCATTGCTATCTGCCCTGGCTACACTCTTGCCTTTGATACAGAATCTGATACTGAGGATGTGCCATCTGATCCCCCTTCCCCTTCCGCCATGGTGGGTTGAGCAACTCATCACTGTCCACCTAGTTGGTTGTATTCTCTTTTGGTTGTGTTTCACTTGCTCTTTTTGGGTAGTCAATCATTCTGTTTGGGTATTCTGTTTGTTTGTTTTTTAGATCTTCAAGCTTCAGTAATGTCTGTCCCCTGTTCAGCGTACCTCAAATAAAATTAAAAAAGAATGGTAGGTAATTAAGGATGCAAATCCCTGAAATAAACTTTATTTTTATTTAACGTAATAAAATCAAGCAAGATGATCCTAGCATTTCACTGGCATTGCAAGCGAAACAAGAAAAGACAGAGCAACTGGGGAGGGCCAATGACCCAAAAGCTCAAAGTTTTGTTTTAGGCAAAACCTTGTCATGCCCAACACTCTCATAAAACATGAGGCCTAAATGGCCTAGAGAAGCTGCAAAAATTCCAAATTGAGGTTCAGAATATTGGGGGCTTGATTTTTAAAAATTTGCACTTTGGGAAGCCCTCTCCTGGCCATACTTGAAGCTCTTTTGAGCCTAAAGTATAGTTTGGAGTGGGCAAAGCCCTGGTTCTGAGCTGACCTCAGTTGGAAATTCCCCAGGCGTTTTGGCTCAAAATTTAGAATCCAAATTATGAGTTAAAATGAGATGACCGATTTGAACCATTTTTTTACAAGTTCTTTTAGCCTGGAAATCATGTAAAACATGAATTGGCCTCATTGTCACTGAGGATAACTTGAGGGCACCCATGCTGATAAATCACCTGATCCAATAAAAACTTTGACATACTCATTGCATTTACTCAACTTAAGTCTTTCATTTTAACCCATCTAGTGAGTCTGATCATTACAACGATTATGCACTTCACATCTCCAGTGCTGACACTATACATTCTCATAACGTCTATGGACACTGTGTTCCATGCAAAACCAGGGCATACTAGAGTACCCCCATGACGTTCTTGTGCAGCTTGTGAAGTTTGCACTCATCACAACAGGCTATATAGTCTGAGACATTGTAGTTGATCAATTACCAGTAATAGTACTGGCAAATATGATCCACTGTGTACTTTAGGACACCATAACCGATGGCCTATGAGCTGCTTGAATGATTTCCGCACGTTCCAATGGTCTATGAAATAGAAATTATTATTTTTATTCTCTTGTATAATTGATTATTCTTAAATTTGGTATTCTTCATCACCTTTTGTGATGGGTTCCAAAATATTTGTGGTTCATCCCCAATGCTCCTCTGATTATCCTCTGAAATAGCGCATCAGCTTAAGATAAATCAAATGAACAACCAGCAATTGAGATAGTCCGTTGGCATTTTGATGTGCTGCTCCTGCCTTGCAAATGATTATAAAGTTGTATACTTGTAGATTTAAAGCCCAGCGTGCCAGTTGCCTTCTGGTTCCTTAAGATTGTGAAGCCAGCGCAGAGATGAGTGATTGTTTATGACTTTAAAGTGCATTCCATGTATGTATACTTAAATTATTACAGGCATGAATAACCGCCAGGCACTCTCACTCTAAAATGTTATAGTTTCTTTCAGCTGGTGACAGGATCCTGCTCACTTATGCTACTGGAGGTTCTTCTCTGTTGTCCACTTGACTTAGAACGCCTCCAAATGCTGTTAACAAGGCATCTTCTGGAATTTTAATTCACTATTAAAATTTAGAATAACAACACTGGGCTGCTCATAAGATAGTTTCAGAGCTTATTGAATGCATTCTATGACTCATTGTTCCACATGAATCCCTTTTTAGGATCCTTGAGTAGATAAATAATGGCTCAGCGATTCCAGTGAAGTCTTTGAGGAATCAGCAATAGTATCCACCCATCCTCAGAAAGACTTGAATATTCCAAAAAATATTCAGGATTGACATCCATTTGATAGCTTCTATCTTCAAGGGTTGCAGTTGTAATCCATTAGAGTTTATGACAAACCCTAAGTATTCAAACTCTTTTCCTGAAAAAATGGCATTTTTTCAGCTTATTTTATTTAACTGAGGTAAGCTGACCAGGGGACTGACATTACCGACCTAAAACTAAAAACATAATAATATATAAAAATTCAAATGAAACGCCCAAAATGGATGGATCAATTGAATCGTACCTAACAAAATATCCAACCAGGTGGGCAGCAAGTACTGCTATCCCTCCATGGTGGACGGGGAGGGGGATTGGGGGGCTCATCTTTGGCCGCATCCATCTCATTTCAGAGTAGGGTGCGTGTTAAGGCAGATAGTAAGGGTGTGGGGGCATCAGCGGCATGGGGTTCAATATCCTTGATGACTGGAACTTCCAAATAGTTGCCAGACATCATTATACTAATGATTTATTTTCCCAAAGCGTCTTCAGCTTTGAGGCGGGCATCTGGGAATTTAGCAAATGTGGCAATGTTGGTTCAGGTTATTTTTGCTTTCAGATTCTGTGCTACTGTTACCACATTTTGGGTGTCTTCAGTGACGTTTTTGTGTAAAGTTTTTATGTCAATCTTACTTTGTGCAGTAAGATTTATGGGGATGATGGGAGGTGGAATTCCTCCTGCAAGCGCAGCCACTGATTTGGCGGCAGCTTTATGAAGCGGATGGCAATCTGGTGTGGTGGCTGCTTCTACTGCAATCTGGTGGTCGCTGTAGAACAGTTTGGCGTTGGGTTGTGGGACATATTTCTGAGGTGGGAATTTTGCATCCCATTCTGTGTTACAGAGCTGCTCAAGTTGAAGCGTCGGTTCTTCAATGATGCTACCTGATTTGTTGATTTCATCCAATAATTCCCATGGATTTTGGTTGAATTGGATTTGGGAATCAGTGTACAGTTGAGGTTTGTTCAATTCATTTGAAGATGCATGGGATTGAACTGGGATCCAATCTGATGTTTGTTTGGATGAATTATTTGTGGCATTGGGGCAAGGTGTGTGCTGATTGGTGGCTGTATGTGAAGCTGCAGCATCAGGCATTGGAGGAGAGGAAGATAGGATCATACCCCATGTCAGAGTTGGTGCAGGGTGGGCGGCAGATAGGTGGGCGTCAGGAAAACTTTCAGCATTGGCAGAAGTTTCTGAGTATGGGCATTTGCATTTTGAGTGGTCTAACTCAAAACAGGATGGACAAATCGTCCATCCTCCCTCAACGTGGGCCCAGAACGGATGGTTGGGGGCAGATGGGATGGTGGCATGAGGGGGAATTGCCAAAGAAATTTTTGTAAATTCAGAGCTGATTGTGGCATATGCCTGAGGCCCAGTGAGGCGTGTGGCCCCATTTGGGACCACAAATTATAAGATGGGGTTGGCGCTGTAGGCTGCCAAACCTTCCATCAGCTCCTGGTGGAACACTTTAGGGTGAGGTGGGTGGGCAAACCAGTGAACTGGCCCACCAAGGTGGTGTCCGCTGGGATCTGGGTCCAAGTTGTTGGGAGGGGAATATTGTTAAAAATTAATGGCACTGTTGCCACAGTGGCTGCATCAGCTTCACAGGGGAAGCCAAGATCAAAGTATTCCTTATAGGAGCGGAAGTCAATAAAATAGGCTGGTGTCATCACCGCCTGAGCCATTTTGATAATGGATTGGTCGTCGTAGGGAAAGAATTTCTCATATTTGACCCTAAGGCTGAAACACATGTTGCTCCGGGGGAGCACCGGGGTCAGTGGGGCACCACTTAGGTTTGGGCGAGATGGGCATCGAGATCCTTGGGAGAAATGAATCATCCCAAGGATTTGGAATGACTGGGAGAGCCAGTCTGAGCGCGTTTTCCTGTTGGACAGAAAATGGAGGGGGAAGTTTTGCCACTGCCCCATGCTGGGACAGTTGGTGGGGGATCCAATGACATCATAACAAGACTTTGGTGTGCAATTAAGTGTTTGCTTTTAATTTACCAAAAATAATTTGCTCAGAAAGCTACGCTGAGCAGAGAGAGAGTGTCCATTTTCTCAGCTTAGTTTTTATATTTTCCATTGCAAACTTCTTTAAAAAACTTCTTCCTGATGCTCCAAGTGATTGATAAAGTCCTGCTAAAATTGTTGATAACTTTTAAATATACTACCATAAAAGATAACTCCAAGTCACTGAGTATCAAATCCAAAGCCCACTGGAAAGTCACTGGAGCATTGCACAAACCTTGAGGCATTATGGTCAGCTGATAAAACCCTTGCGCAGTGATTATTACCCATTTTTCCTAATATTTCTTAGCAAATCAGTTTTCCAATAGCTCAAAATCAATTCCATAGTAAGAAAGTATTTTACCCTCCCCCAGGCAATCAAACGTGTCATCATTTTGAGGCAAAGGATAGGAGTTTTTCTTAGTGATCTTGTTTAATTGGTGATAATCAATCATTACTTGAATTGATCTATCCTTCTTTTTCACCAGGAGGATCAAGCTCGCCCATGGGCTCAATGACATAATGAGTAACCCATGTTCCACTAGCTTGCTGATTTCATTGATGACCTTAGCTTCAGCAACTCTTGACCTTTTGACAGGTCTCATTCTTATCAGCAGGTATTACCCAGTATCAACTTTATAGAGCATGTTTTTTTGCACATCCCAAAGTATGATTGTTTTGAGAAAATATCTCCCAATAATTTTAAATAATTAGAGCACATATTATTGCTGATTCTCAGTTACTTTTGGCTAGCTGCTAACGATCCACTAATAGTTAACACTTTTAGCAGTTTCTGCCAGTAATCCCATTTTGGAAAATGATCCAAATTTAATAAAAGGCACTAAGTTCCATTGTTAGGAGCAGGTTAGAAACACAATAATCTGATTATTTTCATTTTTTCATTGGATTTCTCCCAGATTAGCTAAGAGAACTTGTATTTCTCCATGACCAGGCATAATGATCCCTGGCGCCACTATGGTTCAATTCTTAATTTTTCTCCATGAACTACCAATTTCCCTAATTAGCTTTTCTGGGAGTTCAATCATTAACCCGATTTAACTATAATTTGAGCTTCCAGCAGAATAGTGTTCATCATGTTCATCATTAAAGGTATTCCACAATTCTCCATAATTTCCATTGACATTGCCTTCCATTTTCATCCACCTAATTTATAACAATGGGTATAATCTATCATTATAAATCAGGTTGACAAAATTATCCTCTTTTTCAGCGGGATCTCTCTCTTACACTGGTACACCAAAGGCAACGTCTGCCCCAATATTGCCAGAGCGTTCTCTTCAAAGTCATATTTCACCCCATACTTCCTCAGAAACTCTGCTCCAATAAGTATATCATAATTCAGATTTGCCAGCTTTATAGTGGGAACTGACACTATCAGCAGTCTAAACTGAAGTAGTAGCGCACTATAGGCTCCACAAAAGATGGTGATGTCTGGTCCAGCCATTCCATACTCTTTTCAATGCTCCAAATCTGCCAAGATCTTCATGCGTTTTATAAATTTGATGGAAACAATGTTGATTGGCGCTCCACTATTAATTATTGCTTGCACTATTATCCTATTGACTAGAATAATAGCATATGTACACTCTGAGTACTACAATAGGTATTTTCTGAATGGATAGTGACATTATTTGCCAAAGCAGGAGTGTAAATTATTTGAGCGGATAAATCAGGGAATGGCTCTTTGATTGCATTTATAGGTAAGGAAATGTTTACCTCATCCAACTTTGTTTTGACTAAGTCTTCAGGGCTCTTGGTGTTTATGATTTTCTCCAATAACTTTCATGTGTACGGCCAAGCAACCTCTTTAACAATTTTGGGTTGATCCCATTATCTTTGGCTCAAGTAATTGAGTTAACATCCATGTTGACAATCTGATGGAGTAGATCAGGTGCGTCATTGTCCATGAATAGATCAGATATGTCAATACTGTTATCTATATTAGGCGGTTCAGGTATATCAGCAGTACTAGAACGTCCCTTATCTAGACTGCTGGTCCTTTTCCTGACTTGGAACCAGTTTTTTAGTCTAACAAGATTAATTTGATCCTTTAGTTTTTTGTCCCAACTCTAGGTAATTATATGACCAAGTTCTCATATTGGAAACAGCAAATTGACGTTTTGTCCGCCTGTTTTTGAGCTTTGAGTTTATTTCTCATCACAAAATGACTCTCAGGCTCTTTAGAGGGTCCAGAAAATTTGACAATATCTTGAGCCTTCATTTAGAAAACTTTAAATGTACAATTGGGAGCCTCAAAAGTGGCTCCAAGCATCTTCAGATGGTCCAACATCTGCAAGGTTATTGTTTGAGCTACTAGTGCCAAAGCCATAATCTAATGCAATTTGTACTAGGGCTAAAGTGCCGCCTGCATGGCTATTCATGCATCAAAGTCAGTAAGCACTTTTGCTTGTCCAAGATCTGGGATTCTTGGTAAAATTGATTGGCAAAAACTAGCCAGGGTCTTATCCTTGCAGAATTATATATCCATGGAATCCTGTTTACAATTCACCATCCAAGTAGGACTTGCAAACTCCAACATGATTGCTTCTTTTGCCTCAGCGTATGACCAGTTGTCCCCATTAAGTGAGGTAGCATCAGATTCTGGCAATAAGTGCTAAGACAGTTCTTATGGTCACCACATTCTGATGATCTGCATAACCAAACATGGTCATCTCAAAGAGACGGAAAAACGCAAGGGCGTTATCCTGGTGAAAGGTAGGCAACTTTGGAGTATTCTGAAACTCCTTGATCACTCCACTCACAGAGGATTCCCACACAATAACTCGATTAACCATAGGTATGGCTTTGGGAGTTATTTCTGACACACAAGAAAATTATTTAAGCATATTTTGGGGTAGAGTTGCCTTCCAAATTAGAGTTTCACATGTATTTTTGTCAGCTTCCTTTGCCTCAAATTGCATACAATCACATTTGTGGTTTTCTAACTCCTCAATATGCTTCATCATTTTTTTCATATCCTTATGAATCCGTCAGATGAGTTCTCAGTCTGCTTCACATATGGTTTTTTAGAATAAAGCTTCCTAAATGAGTTCACCCTCTCTCTGCTTAAAGAGGCAATTTTTCACACAGGTCGTTAATCACAATTTTCAACTTCTTAAGCATTTCTTTAGAAGTTAAAATTTATTCAAGGTATGCCAACCAGGGGACAAACATTAACAAAACAGAAACACCAAACTAACAAACTGAAAACATGAACCAACTGCCCTAAATGAGCGATGAGACACACAAAAAAATGATAAAACAACCTACTAGGTGGAACAGCGGTGAGCTGCTTATTCCACCATGGTGGAGGGGGAGGGGGTTCAGGTGGATTATCATCAGGCTTAACATTGAAGAGGCGGATCAATACTGAGAGCAAGGAGTTGG
This sequence comes from Massospora cicadina, assembly GCA_022478985.1. Lineage (NCBI taxonomy): Eukaryota > Fungi > Entomophthoromycota > Entomophthoromycetes > Entomophthorales > Entomophthoraceae > Massospora > Massospora cicadina. The sequence goes on from JAKSZP010006711.1 coordinate 154,966, forward strand.
GGCATCCATGGGGTGAGGGTTGAAGTGAAGCAGATAAGCGTTTTGTGTATGACTGACTATTTGGGCCTGAAGCAAAGTCTCTATGAGTTTGGCAACATGGTGTTCAGCTTAGATGCAGACATCAGGAAGCTGAACTAGTTTGTAATGTTAGCTCTGGTGATGTGTGTGGACGGGGAAAAGTCTGCCAGTTCAGCAACATGCTTGACAGCGGTGGTGGCAGCATCACTAAGTTGGGTGATTTCATCTTTTGCAATAGCAGGGAAATTGGGGAAAACTGGGTGATGTGCAGCCCTTCTTTAAATTCATTTATAGAGAGTGCCACAGCTGCATGGAGATGGTGACTTTTGGGTGAAGCCACCACAGCCTCAGAAAGCTGATGGTCACTCTGGAAAGAGGTAACATTGGGTTTGGGGACATATTGTTTGGGTGGTAGTGGGGCATGGCTGATGAATTAAGATAAGGTTTTAAATTAATTGAAAAGTCTGGAGGTGGGACAATTTTACCAGATTTAATCACTTTATCTAATAAGTTCTAGTGATTTTGGTTGATTAGGATTGATTCAGAGATACATGACTGTGGTTGGATAAGTTTTAGGGTGATAAATTTCTTGGATTGAATATGGGTCCAAACCTGCCACCAATTGGTTATATTGGGAATAAATTGGCTGACTTGGATTTGGGTAGCTAGTTTTAGCTGATTCATTGAGTGCATAGCTGGAGGAGGTGGAGCAGCCAAAATTCTCACTCAAAAGCTGTAGTGTGGCCTCATAGATGGGGTTGGTTATTTTCAAAGTGTTTGAATTGTATTGACATGCCTTTTTAGTATGGTTCAATTCATGGCATAGATAGAAAACTGTGTGGCTATTGTCAATGCAAGCCCAAAAGAAGTGGTCTGGTGAGGATGGGATATAGGCACATGGTGGGATGTGCTGAGCTATGGTTAGCTGATGAGAGCTAATGGTGGCCATTGCTCAAGGTGCTGCTAGGTGCTCAGCATCGCTCAGGATAAGGAATTGGAGGATGGGGTCTGTGCCATAAGTGGACAGCCTTAACATCAACTCCTCATAAAGTGTTTGATGGGGAAGGTGTGAGATAAGGTTTGCAAAGGTCACCACAAGTGTGGTATCATTGGGGAGACATTTACGGGTTGTGATAATGGATGTGTTTTTATAAATTAAAGGCATTGCTGCTGCAACAGCTGCATCCTCTTCAGTGGGGTATCCAATATTAAAATAGCCCTTGTAAGGGCAGAAGTCAATAATTCCTGCTGGTGCAAAGGTGGCCATTGCCAGCTCAATAATCACTTTGTTGGCATATGGGAAGAGACATTCATACTTGACACAGAGGCAAAAATGAATAGTGGATCAGGGTAGGGCTAGGGGGTGGGGTGGGTTGGATGGACTTGCACAAGGTGTAGTACTAAGTCCCTTAAAGGACAAATTAGCCAGTTGTATTTGGTGGACTGGATGAGCCAGTCTGTATGCATTTGCCTGCCAGGTGGTAAACATTATTGGGTGGAGCACCGCTGCCCCACACTGGGGCAGCAGGTGGTGGATCTGAGGACAAAATTAAAAAATTGGTATGGTGAGGTGGTGGTGGATAATTAACTGTTTTTTTCAAAAATTGCTCAAAAGTGATGTCAAGTGGAAAGAAAAAAAATAATCTCACCCATTCTTCCATAATTACTTAGGGCTTATTTTCCAGTCATATCAGAATCTCAACACCTGAAAAAATAAAATTTTCTAGGGATAATTTAATCTAGTACATATAATATAATTCTGTACACAATTTCCTTGTGATACTATACCATAGCACTTAGATAATAGCTGTATGCTGGGCAAAACTAGGTAATCCTAGCATATCTGGCTTAAGAGCTAGCTCAATCATCCCTCTTTAAAGAGTAACATTGGACAAAGATAGACTAAGGTCTTTATAAAGATTAGTATGTTAGAACAAATTATACCAAGTTAGGCTCTGCCACCCAGCACTTGAATACTTATGGTATTACACTAAAGCCCTGATTATCCACAAGTGCCACAAATTTTTTAAATTACAAACCTCAAAAAACCAATTTTAATCCAAGCCAACAACAGGAAAAATACAATAGTACCTACAGTGCAAAGGTTGAAAATTTCTGACAGGTCTATTGTGCATTGTAATCCTATAGGCCTTCTTGGAATTTTTTTAGTACTAGATGGTCCCAACCTGAGGGGGGAGGCCTTCTTGGAATTTTGTTTTGGCTCTTGCCCTTTTGTTTTGGTCAAATTCACCCTCATTTTTAGTCTTTTTTGGGGTTATTCACAATTTTCACTATCCGTGGTGCCCTTGTCACCAAATTCTGCGGATAATAGGGTCTTTAATTTATTTGATTTAAGCTTTTTAATATATATTCTATTGGATCTAGTACTAAAAAATATATATTCTATTGGCGGTTATAAATTAATCTAAAACTTTAATTGAATTATAAAGTCATCAAAAAATAGTTCCGAATAAATTCGTGTAATAATTCGAAGAGTTAGGAATGACCAAATAAATTCGATCGGTTAAAGCGAAGCCTGCTCGAAACCTTAAGGATGAAATTGATAAATGGGTTCAATCTTTGAATGTGGCTAAAATGAAAGGTGGTTGGTCACTTTTAAGATAAGAATATCTGAGATAACTGAACTTTACTCGTTTTTAATTTACATATTGTCTCAGGTAAAATCTAGCTAAATTTAAAGGTAAACAATAATAGAGCTTAAGGGACGATTAGAGCTAATTATTATGTAATCCTCTTGGAATTAATCTTCTTCAGACATCTTGAGTTAAACGTGGGTCGATTTTGCCCCGTTGGATTCCTGAAATTATTATATCGTAGCCCAAAATAGATTCATTTATATGAATTTTGAGAATAGTTTTAGTTGAATATATAGCCACTTTAAATGACTTATATAATCTTTGTGTTGGATCTAATTAGAAACTGGATTTTAAACCGTTTCAAACGGTTTAGACTGCTGCGAGTTTAGCTAACCAAATTAAATAGGGTAATTTTGTTTTAGATTGAACTGCTCACTATCACTTGATCCATCTTTAAGCTTTGCATAGATAAAACCTTTAGAGATCAAGCACTTTTATCCAACTATAGAAATGTTTTTATTAGAAGCTAATCGCATTGTTTATCTAGTTATCGTTTACTCACTAATATATATAAAGTAGAATTTCTGCCTATTTGTTTTTATGATTGTGCGAAACATTAAATTTTAGGTCTGCAATAATCTTAATGCTACAACTTCAAATAAACAGAGTATTCTTTGGATGGAATCCCTACATACTTTATAGATATGGCATTATAAAAATATTAGAAAAAAATATTTTAAAATTTTTACTATATCAAAAAATAGAAGTGAGGACTGATAGAACAGATCACTACAAATCAGAAACAAGTTCCTGCACTATTAAGTTATATATTTATCTATAATAAAAAAGCAAGTATTTGTATTTATGTGCACGATACCCAACCTAAACTACATGTAGAGCTTTGAAAATTTGATTATAGATGGACAGAAGGGGTTCGTGTGCACCTCAAAACCGGTTTCTAATTTTTATAATATTTTTAAAAGTTATATATGAGATGTAAAAATGTATATATGATTATAATGTAATCGGTATATATCATCTCAGCTGAGCGGTTTAAGGTTATTCGGCTGATTCGATAGTTTCAATGGCTTTGCCAAGAGTTTGGTGGTCATTTGGTTAATTAGTAGGCTCAATGGTTTTAGTAAACAGTCAGTGATTGGTTGATTGAAAGGGTAATTGGTTTTGGTAAGTGGTTGGTAGTTTTTGGTTGATTTGATGGGCTCGGTTTGGTATAACTAAGTTTGGTAGTTTATCTATAATATAAAATCTAAAATAATCAATTCGAATCATCAGGTTAATTATAAAATCCGAGTAAAGCTGAGTAGCTCGGTCTAGCGGCTAAATTAATAAATGCTGGCGAAGCCTCGCTACCTCCAGTAATGTATTAATGACTAGCTGTACCTGGCCACGCGTTGCTGTGGCTCAGTCTGGTTAAATGAAAAAGAAAGAAAAGAGAAAGCACACGTTTCTAATATGCTTAATTTCACAATGTTTGTGGGTATACAATATTTTTTGCTGTTCCATTGTATGTGCAGATATAGAGATAGCAGAGTTACCCAGCGCTGTTCAAGTTTATTTATGAGCTTGCACTGACAGCCTGAAGGCTGTGCCAGTACTACGCTTGAGCCACTCAGACTAACAGCTTCACTGTCACCCTCATGGCTGGTGAGCTGGTTATCCTAAATTTACTTAATCTATAATAATTTACTTAAAACTCTAATACTAATTTTTGTTTAGTTTCGGGTGAGCAATTTGGTGAATTATTCAATATTTGCCACTTCTCACCTACTTGCCCAAATAGATTGAACCTATCAGATTCAACTAGTTTCAGGTGAGCAATTTGGTAAATTATTAGATAGTATTAGCCAACTCTCACCCACTCGTTCAAATAGATTTAACGTGTCAGATTCGATAGTTTCAGATTCGATAATAATTGCCAATTCTCACCCACTCGCCTAAATAAATTGAACTTATCAGACTTAAAGGTTTCAGATGTCAGTCAATACGTCAGTGAAAGTGTTTTATTAAGTAGATATCCAAATTAACATCTTGAAATCCTCAGTTATAAGCTTTTTAGAATTGCTAAACTGCTAGAGCCTATATGGTATAATGGAAAGCACACCGGCCTTGTAAATCCAAAGTTACAAATTAAAATTCTAGTACCAACCTATTAGTATATACATTTTGTATAGATAATTAATTTTTATATCTAATGTTAAATAATATGATAGACTAAAGCAATATAGATTTTATGCTCTTATTTTAGTACTTTTAAGAGTATAAACTAATTTATTTATAAAATAAAGATAGTAGATATTTGGGACCACCTAGTGCTAAAAAAAGATAGTAAATATTATTTTTTTCCCATTGCAATCACTAATTGCAACTGATTTGATTCAAGACAGATAAAATTTGATAATATGAATGAGGAGATAAGTATGAATCCGATGCAAGTAAGGGTTGTGCAAGTGTAATGAAAGACACAGGTTTGGTGTTTGCACTTCCTAAAGTTATAAAATGTCCCAGAGACATCAGTGGTTCTGCTAAAAACAAAAGAAATGTGGTGAGTATTTTGCCAGAAATCTTAGAATGGCAATTTAAGTGCAACCAGTATGTTAAAACTCTATACTCACAGCCACTGTCATCAATGGAATTTGGGGTCCAAGTTTTTCTGGACATAAATTTATCACCTCTTTGGAAGAAGGTTTTTAGGGATGAATGCACCCACTCCTAGAAGTTATATATGTAGCACTGCACTTGATGACCTGCATATGGTTGGACCTTAGGTTTGAGATAGCGCAAGCAGCAGATGCATCTGCACAGGTGTGCATGATGGTCAATCTTTCAGATGGTCAATGGGTAGTTGAAACCAAGTTCACATGCTAGACAAAATCAAACAAGTTTACATAACATTTGATTTTCTTCACACAACACATTAAGTGTGAAGTCCTCAAGAGTTATCTAAAAGCAGGACTTCAAAGCTATAGGGAAATAAGTTCCCTTGAAATATAATTTTTTTGCTTATGCCTGAACTCATCAGGGTAAGGCTATTGCAGTGACCACCCCATTCTTGGGAATAGCTGAAGACTTAACTCAGGTTACATAAATCAATAATCTCACCATCAATGGGCAACAGACGCAACTGTTCCATGTTACAGTTGACAGCGCACCACCCATATGCACTCATTGTTGGACGTTTGGCCACAAGTTACACACTTGTCCCACTAAAGAGGGATGTATCCTGAATGAGGCTTTCTCAGAAGCAATGGGAGAGGGCCAATGTGAGCCCACATTAGACTCTAATGTTGCCTTCCTATGGGGTAACCAGGGGTGCTATATTCAGGTAATACCTGTGTCCCCACAATAATGAAAAAAGTTAAACAGCAACGCTGAGCACAGGCTGAGGCAGCGGTCACAGCAGCCTCCACCATCCCTCTGCCCAGACTCAAGCCAACCAGGATAAGTTTTCCACTTTGGTGAAATTACAAACTTTCATCCAATCATATTGGGGACCCAGCCCTTGTAACTGCAAAATGCGCTTGGTACAGACCTGAAGGATTCCTGCACAACAAATGCAAGTGAATTTTCCAACCAAGAATTTGGTGAGTTTTTTGGGGAATAATCATTGGGCAATCTTGACGGTGCACCACAAATCCTCAGTAACTTGTGAAATTGCAAAGATCAAAAATCCAAACAAAAAACCAAAACCACAGCAAAAGCCACACTCAAACTTGATACCTATATTTCTAATGATATTCCATCCTCAAACACTTGCAGCCAAAAAAGGAGGCTGAGCTTGCATGGCAGCAAGGAGCAGCAGGGCCTGAGGGGCCCTCCCCTCACTTCTAAGGAGTGATGGGGTATTCTTCACAATAGGGATTTTGAACATTGCCAGACTCAAGACCTCCCCATCTCAGGCTAAGGAATTGAGTTTCTTAAAAAATAATTTACCTGTGGACATTCTGTCAATCCAGAAAACTCACTATCCAAAAGGTACCAAGGACACATGGGCAACCATGCTCCTCCCCTCCCAATCCTTTTGGTCATAATACTGTGGGGTGCTGATATGGGCAGACTACAATTTTAAATTTTTAAAAAAAAACCAACCTACCTTGACAGATGTGTGATTGTTGTGACCCTTTTATGGGACGCCAAAGTGCACACAATAATTAACATCTACACCCTGATCTGTGCATGAGTTCAATGGGAATTCCTCTCAGCCATAGCCTCCCTTCCCTTCCCCTCCAAATACTTTGTAGTTGGTGATTTAAACTGTTGGGACAACCAAACCATCAACTGCTGGCTTCCCACACCTACATCACTGCAGGGACACATCAAACTTTAGGTTATGAAAGCCACCTTGGGCCTTTTTAATATCATCCCCAAGAAAGCGCCATTACTACCCAACAATTTTTCCCCATGTACACAATGAGCAGCTGGTATCTATGTTCCACATAGATTTTATTCTTACCCCACTGAATTTTTTCTCCCATATCTCACATTTCAAAATGGCAAAAATAGATTTCTCTGACCACAGGATGGTCTCAGTGTCATTTACTCTGTTGAGCCTGGTGCCACAGGCACCTAAATAAAGTAAAATTTGCCCTGCCAATCTCACATTACCCACATTATCAAGTTGGATGGACCCACCACTTTGACACAGGATTTTGCAACTCCTTTCTGTGTAGATAAACTATCAACCTGGTCAACATTCAAAGAAGCCGCAATTTCCCATGCATGCCACATCTTGTTGCAGTGCTCTTAAGATGCCTTAGCGGTCATTAAATGTGCCCTGGTGGAGGTGGATCACCTAGAGAATAATGTCCTCAGGGCAGGGTACAGACCTGCTTGAGGTCATAAATGGGCCAAAGTATTGGCCCATATTAACGCACTGATCAGATAACACAAAGATTGTATATTGTGTCCAGTATAAAGCAAAGAATATCACTGCGGGCAAAAAATGATCTGCATACTTTTTTCACTAATTTTCTGCCCTGCGCCAAAACTTAGCCTATACACCAGTAAGGCGCTCAGGCAAATCCATCACAGAAATGCCAGCTGAAGTATTGACTAAAGTTCAAAAATATTACTCTGAGTTATACAGGGCTGACCTAGTTGATTGAAACAAAATTGATGTTTTTCTTGCCGGTGCACACATCTGCACCATTTACCAATATTCTGGAGCTTATGAATTTAATAAACTTGTGATAAACTCTGGTACATCATTCACAGTACACCACACAGGAAGACCCCAGGTCCAGACGGGATTTTCTATGAGTTTTACAGGGAATTTTGATTATTTATCCCCTTAATGATAGCATCAATAAACAAATGTCTCTTAGAGATATGTTTCCTCCCAGAGGGACAAAAAGCTTACATGATAACATTGTTTAGGAAGGAGATAAGCTAGACTTGGCAAAGTGTCACCCTATTTTCCTCACTAACACTGATACTAAAATATTAACCAAAATAATGGCTAACTTCTTAGAGGTCATTGCCTCTGAGGTAATATCCCCTGAGCAATTTAGCTTTATTTCCAAAAGGTTGATCTAGGGCAATATACACACCATGGCCAATGTCTTCCAATCTATAGCTACTGGGGCGCTTGTGTTATTAGACCAACAAAAAGCGTATGATAGGGTCAACTGGGACTACCTTAGGGCCTTCCTTCACTAGTTTCACTCCCCTTATGGTTCATTAGTTGGACAATAATGCTCACTGAATCAACCACAATGGCAGTGCAGGGACCAGGTTTCCTCACCAATTCAGTTTGTCCTCAAAGAGGTCTTCATCAAGAGGACCCTCTGAGCCCACTTTTATACAATTTCAGCCTAAACTTACTTTTTTGCAGTGTAAATGAAAGCCTTACTGGTGTACAGATGCAAGGCCAAGCACTAGATAAGATGATTGCATCTTCAGATGATTGTGTGGTCAAAGTGTTTAGCAATTATGATGCACATGCATTGGAGTCCACTGTCAGGGGTACTCCAGGGTCAGTAATGCCTTAACGCATCCAAAACTGAAATCATCCTCATTAGCAGCTACTGAGCCCACTGGCCTCTGCTGTCCCTCAATCAGAGTGATCCATCTTCTCAGTGTCTTATCAGATGACCCAGGTGGTCACCCTAATTCACTTCTCTCATGCCCCTTTTTGTGTCTAGACCCAATGAGGACCCAGTACTCCATCTGGGAGTATGGATGGAGGTGGGTGGATATGCCAATTTAATAATAAAGCACCACATGTTAGCCAACATTACAAAGCATATCGCATCCTTAAGAGATCAACAGATCAGCCTGACAGTTAGAGTAGTGCTTGCCAACGCTATGATAATCAAAAAAATGGTTTGTGGCCTATGCCATCGCCTTCTCACCCTCCTTCTTTTCTTCTTTATATGCCCTCATACAAGGGTGACTTTAGATAGGTTACCCTACCCCTGTGTGACTGGAAGTCCTCTTTGGTCTATGCCAAAGTGGGTGAATGTGCCTGCTTAACTACATGGACCAGGCATCCAGGATCCTGGGTACATGGATTGCTTCAGTAAACAACCCCACACTCCCAACTTAACACTGGTTGCATGTGGCACAGTTCAACTTTGCCCAAGCCCTTGGCCTCCACAACCCCACACACCCCAGCTCTTTTCTTAAATATATGGCCTCCTACCCATCTACCGCAGGCCCACATGGGACCCCCACCCATATATAAAGGATCCTCCTTAATATGTGGAGCGCAGAATGGAGGATAAGAGTCAGTGGTCATACTTTGCAGAGTGGTCATCCTACTTCTCACTTTAAACAGAAAGTCCATGGGCAAGCCGTTTTAAACAATTTGAAACTCAGTAATCCCCCTACCATGGCCCAAGTGTACTATCTGGATATGTTGGACATCCTGTACTCCCTAGAAACCCAGAAAGATATCTGGAAGTACACCTACCACCCTCTTTTACAGCAACAGGTTCATTCCCATGTGTGGCAATGCCTGAAGCGGGTATACCATACTGCAGAGTGATCCAACAACTCTCACTCTTCATGTGTTGTGTTTGACCAATAAGGTAATTTGGTACACCACTTGTAAGAGTTTCCGCCTTCCCAAGTGATCTGGAGCAAGGTTTAGCATCTCTTTTTCCATAAGAAAACACAGACCTTCAGCATATCTAAAGACATCTTTTCCTTGTCTTTGACTTCCCCTATACACTCTTCCCTCTGAGCCTTAGTGATGAAAATTGCTATGTGGACTATCCACACAGTTGTTCTTGACGCCATTTTAGGCTCAGCTACCACCCTTTGAAAAGCTGTGTGTTGATTTCATCTAAACTTTTAGGCCACTTCCAAGCCTGGTTGTTTGGCCATTTGTCATCCCATCAACAACAGATGGTCTTATCCTGGTTTCCAGTATGGTTCCTCATCTCAAACCCTTTTTTCATACATGCTCTATAGTGGTGCAAGCTATTTTCTCATGATACCCCTCTTCCTTCCATTGGCGTTCCTGCTGGCAACAGGAGGCAGCTTTAGCTCCTCTGGGGTGCTTCTTGCATAGCTTGGTGCTCAGTTATTACTATGTATTAGAAGTGTCCATCCCATGGTCAGCCTTCCCTGAATAAATTTATAGATAGTAAATATTGGGTTGGTACCATATGATATTAAAAAAGATAGTAAATATCAGATTTTATTCTAATTTGGATAGTGTAGTTTAATGACAAGTGCTATTAATGATCTCAGTTATAGTGCATATAAAGTATGTTGATTAAAAATATATGATATATCTTTTCTTTTTTAGTTATAAGCTATCTAAGAAAGTAGTTTATTATTTACCTATAAGTATAATTTCATACAATCTATATGCCTATAAAGGTATTATAGATTAATTTGACATCTAGTTTAAAGTATGTAGCTAATTTAATTTAAGATCTATCTGTTATGCTATATTTTTTAATATCTTTAATAGCTATATAGATGCTCACTACTGGCTTATCAGTTATCTATATTTTAAGTCAATATTCTAATAGATCTCAAAGCTATTAAATTAGCATAGCAGCCAAAGAAGATGAAGATGGGTTAGAAAGGTTACTTTATTGAATTAAAATGATCATATGATTATAGAAAAGTTGAGATGCATCACTGAGAAGATCTATATGGTTCCTTATAATCAGGATCTACCAAGTCATTCTAAATCAACTACCCATTTGTGGCCCTCATTGTTTTATATCATCAATGTCTTTGTAACTGCATTGATCAGAGTTGTCCTTTCAAGTATGGAAAGCTGGGAGACCAATCCATAAGGTATCCAAATTAGTTTCTATATGAATAATACTTCTGATCAAATTTCCCATGTGCACCTTTATTGAAAGATTCCAATTGAGAGGGCTCAATAGTTGGCTCATCAATGTTTGATTCAAAAGTGGGAAAAAATTTGTTTACTATTTCATTTCTTGACACTCACATAGTAAAAAAGGAGGGTAACAGAATAGTATAAGAAACAATTTATGGATAAAAGGAATTATTATTAGAAAAGATTTAGATAAAAATATAAAACTAAAGATTGAAAGCATATTTTGATGTGAGTACCTAGCATGATTAACAGATTAAGATTTTTACTTGTTAAAGCTTTAAGTTATGAGAAAAAATGTATAACATTAAAACTTGATAATTTATATATATAAAAAGTAGAAAAGAGGTACTTTTACTTATCAAATTAATATCCTATAAAGATACGTTTATCTATTTAGTATTAAGCCTAGATAAGGGTTCATTAATGCAAGTTAATAATATAAAGGCCTTAACTTTTAAATTGTATATGTTTTATAACAAAGTCAAACTCAAAGAAAAATTTATGAAAGAAAGTATGATTGTGAAGTCATAGATCTTACTAAGCATAACTAAAAATAGTTATTCTTTACTAATAACCTTAAATAAAGTCAGAAAAAGTGATTTTAGCCACAAAAACTTGATTATAGGTATTAATATTTTATTATTAGATTAAATTTAGTTTAAGGTTAGAAAAAGAGGGTAGATGATAGTAGAAGCCTTTACTGTTAGAAGCATATGTTTTTATAGTTATATTATAATTAATCTTAATTAAGGGGTAAATGAAGTTAAAAATAAAATTTTAATATAATAAGAATAGATATCCTTAAGAATAGTAAAATTAATTTTTAAGGTCAAAAAGGATCTAAAGTATAAACCCTTAAAGCAGAAGTAGTTATTTTTATTTAAGACCAAGTTTTGTTAGGTGATTAAGCTTTTTCTTTCCAATTACCATCACTTATTAGTAAATGATTCAATTCAAATAGAACAATTTGATAATCAATACCAGGTGAGATAAGCACATTTAATAAATAAGAACAGAATTGGGAAAACACAGTAAATGGTAGTGGACCTGGTCACGCATCACCCAAAGGTACCAAGTTCACAGGAGTAAACAAAAAACAATATTAAAAAACCTGAGGTGGAGCACCCACAGGTTTTATGGATTTTTTATTAAAATATTGCAGTTGCATGAAAGTGCCCCATTCTCAACCACTGTCATCAGTTGAACATGAAATCGGTGTATTTTTGGGCACAGAGGCACCAGCAATGTTGGAAAAGCTTGGTTAAGCCCAACAAAAATTATTCCTGCATGCTGTATACATGACAACCCACACTATCTGCTGTGGTTGGGTGAACCTTGGGTTTGAGACAGCAAAGAAGCAAACAAAGTTATGAAGGTTAGAGTAGTGATTGCCTTTTTTAATGGTCAACGTTTGTATTGACTAAACATACATGTTGATCAAAATTAAAGATATTTTTATAATTTTTGACTACCTTTTGATTACACTGGCGTGCACAGTAGTTAAACAACATCTCCAGGAGGGCTTGGAATCTATGGAAAAATTAAACAATTTGAGATACAAAGATGTCAGCTGATGTTGACCCTTATCACTGGGAAGGTAATTGCAATTATTTCCTCAAACCTTGAGATAGCAGAGGATATCTCAAAAATCCTCCACGTTACATCCTTTTTCATTGATGGTAAAAAATCAATTTTTCTATGCAGTAGTGGAGAACGCATCCCCATATGCACCCACTGTCAATCCTTTGGGCACAAGATCCATATTTGTCCCATAAAAAAAGCCCTAAGAGAAATTGAATTCTGTGAGGAAGAAATGGGTGAAGATGACTCAGAGTACACCAAAATTACTGATACCACACAAGCATTCAACTAGGGAAAATTCTCACAATATAAAAATTATCAACCCAATTTCCCCAAAGGAGCAGAAAATGGCCAAACAGGCTTGCAAGTTGGCTGTGGCCAAGGCAAAGGCCTTGTCAGAATCATAAATTTCAGCTGAAAAGATTTAGGAAGACATGAAAGAACTTGTAACAATGAGCCAATCAAATTTCACAGAAAACCAAGAAACTAATTTAGTAAAAAGAATTTGGTGGTACCTGATTTGAAAGCAAATGTGGCAATACAGGGGTTTTACACACCTTTAAAAATTGCAGAGTACAACCCAATCAGGAGTGAAAATCAACAATGGTTATTTCAAAACAAGAATGTGACCAATGAGAACAAAAAATTGCACTGCAATGATAAATTGTGAGCTCGCAAAGGCAGGAAAGAAACAAAAACAGCGGTAACAAAAGGGGCAGAATATACCTCAGCACCTACTCATTCATTATGCTACCCATAGCAAGGATGTAAAGGTGAGCAATGAGGGCAAGGGAGTAAGGCTGGGGGCCCTGCTAACCGCGCATAAGGCGCACTGGGTGTCTCAGTAAAGATAGGGACGCTGAACATAGTGGGACTCAAGGCCTTAATGCCCTAGTACAATAAGTTGAGTCTTCTGTGCAACCCCTTTGTGGACATCCTGGTGGTGCAGAAAACCCACTGACCACATAAAAAGGAGAAGGCATGGGAAAACATGCTCCTTACAACAATACTGTTTTAGTTACAACACTGTGAGATGATAGTATGTGTGAACCAAAATTTTATTTTTATTAATAAAAATTTGTTTTTGGACAGCTGTGTACTAGCTGTTACCTTCACATGGCATAAAGAGGTTCTCACAATAGCCAGTGTTTATGCACCAAACTGTGCAACGGAGTGTTAAGCTTTTCTATCAGCGTTATCACAACTCCATCTTCTAGAAAACATTTTTTCATAGGAGATATGAACTTCTGGATTAACTCAGATACTGACCAAAGGTTACACACAACAGAGACAATACAACGGCATGTGAAACTTCAAGCATTAAAAGCCATCTTGGGCCTATATAATCCTTTGCCTAAATGGTTGCCTCTCCTGATGAACATGACATGACCACATGTGCACAATAGTTTAATTATTTCTGTGTTATGAATAGACCTAATAATTTCACCGGATATCATCCAACACTAAATTTATAAGTTTAAGGCTAAAAATTGATTTCTCTGACTACTGGCTAGTTTTGGTGTCCTTAACACCAGCAAAAACAGATATCCAAGAACCCAGGTGGTGCAGAATATGCCCAAAAATTATAGCCAACTCAGAATTTCAATCCTGGGTGGAGTAAATGTCCTCAACACGGGATTTTCAAACATCTTTCTGTTCAGAACCACTGATCAGCTGATAAATTAAATAAATTAACAATAAAACAGATTAAACATACGACATCAAGAAGATACAGGGGAGCTTCAGACATCATTAAACACACTTTGGTCAAAATTGATTACCTAGAAAACAAAGTCCCATGCACAGGATACAGCCCTGGATGGGGATGTAAATGGGCAGAGGTTTCTGCACAATTAAACAACTTGATATGTGAACACCAACTCTGCATTGGTGTTCAATACAGAGCAAAAACTAAAAATGGATAAACTTGTTTTGAGTTATTTTTCTGTCAATTTCCGCACAAAAGAACATGGTAGCCTGCACACAGGGCCAACAACCAGATACATCCATAGAGGAAACATCTGAAGAAGTCATGGCCAAAGTACACAGGTTTTATACAAATTTATATAAATCAGACCCAGTTGAACCAGCAAAAATTGTTAAATTTCTCACAAACGCACATATTGACACCATGGATCAAACCAATATTCTAATTAACTGAATATTGCATGAGGAATTATGGAAAGAAGTGCGCAGTGCACCATGAGGAAAATGACCTGGACCTGAGGGCTTCCCTATGAATTTTATAGAAAATATTTTATTAACATATCTAATATTCTTTTAGCTTCCATGAATAAGTGCAATATGGAAACATGCTTTCTAGCTGAAGGTAAAGAAGCATACTTTGTAACTCTATTAAAAAGGAGTTAGACTAAAACTATTCAATTGGCGCCCAATCTTCTTAACTAATACTATAACTAAGATATTCACAAAAATTATGGCAAACAATTAGGGAAAATTTCAACCAATGTGATATACCCATCACAATATGGATTTGTCCCAAGAAGATCCATATGGAACAATAATCACACAGTTGCAAATGTCTGCCAATCTAAAGCCTCTGGAGCGCTTGTCTTTTTAGATCAACAGAAGGTATATGACAGGGTGAACTGGACTTATCTCAGGGACTGCCTTCAAAAATTCAAACTCTCATATAAGTTTATAAACTGGGTGATTTTGTTCACAGAGTTAGCCACCATGGATGTGTGTGGAGCAGGTTTTTTAACTAACCTAGATATTTCACAGAGAGGACTCAAAGTAAGGGGACCCTCTAAGCTCTCTAATATATAATTTTAGTCTTGTCCCCTAATAAGGAATACAAACGCCCTTATCAAAGGAATCAATGTCTATTGCCAAACACCAGTCAAAATGGTAGCTTTTGCTGATGACTGTGTGGTGGGTATATCCAACAGCCAAGATGCTCAAAAAATTGAAAAATAATTTAAGAATACTCATCCATGAGCAACGCATTACTTAATACTTTAAGAGCTGAAATTATACACCTGGGGAAATATCAGACCCATTGGGCGCCATCTACCTTGAATTAACAGACTTATACAACATCAAGACTCCTCACCAGAAATAGGAGGTGAAGATCATATATTACCCCACTAGAACTTCCCTTAACTAACAAGCTGGTAGCAGGATCTGTCCGCCACTTGGGGATATGGTTAGAGGCATAGGGTTATGCCAACACCATGATGACAAATTAACTTCTATATAAAATAACAAAACGCATTGCCTCCTTTCATAAAACAAACAGCCCTAACAGAACAAGTTATGAGAGCCAATTCCATGATACTAGCAATCATATGGTTTATGGCCCATACAATTGCTTTATCACCGTCCTTTTTTAACACAATATATGCCTTAATAAAGGGATGTCTTTGGTCTGACTATAATGTCCCTGTGCATCTTGAAACTCTATTTAGCCCTAGAAATAATGGAGGTATAGGACTAGCTAATTATATAGAGCAAGCAGCCCATATATTAGTATCCTGGATAGCTCAGGTGACTATTTCAGACCTTCCAGACATACATTGGGCTAGAGCAGCAAGATCTAATTTTATATGAGCACTCCAATTAAAAAACAGATCATTTAAACACATTCATTAATTATATGATATCTCACCCTATTGCTGCAGAACCGCATGGCACTCCTGTACACTTTAAATGATTACTTCTAGAAATGAGAAGAGCAGAGTGGAAGATCCATATATGTGGTCAGATCAGTCACTGAGGACGCCCAAGGCTAACTCACAGACAGGAAGTTAATGGCCAAATAGTTACAGATAACATAATATACTAGAATCTGAGTACCATTGCCAGGATTGATTACCTGTATTGTAAGTAGTGTGTCTATAATTCTCCTTTTCCCAGTGTGGTAGTGCATGGTGCACAGGGCCAACGCCAGGAAACTAGTCGTTAGTACTAAATTTACTAGAGCCTAGCAGAGGGTGCTTGATCTGTAATAACCTAGGTCAAGGGTGGCTATCAATAGAAGGAAGAACCAAAAGTGAATTAACAACAAGGTAGGAGTGAACCCTGAAGTGGGGTTTCTACACAAGCAGTGCTCTGAGTGGTAGTGTATAGGAGGCACAGGTTGGAGGGAACTTGGGCAGCCCATTGGTGTATGAGAGGCGATATCTACCATTGTTAAATTAAATTGCTAATGTTGCGCAAGACCTCCTCAAAGAGGTCCACGCACAGATTAGTCCAAGATAACAAATATAAAAAATTTACTAGTGAAGGGTTTTTATTATGAGGGAAGTTGACCAAAGATAGAGATTGGGGTTAAAATGATTTTATGGGAATTTGGGGAACAGTTGATTGATGGAAGCAGTTCTAAGCTGAGGTGCACCAATAAGCACAAGCTTCCATCAGGCAGTAAACTATACTTGGTAATTGACCAAACTTGGGATATTGATTGTAGGCAAGGCCAACCTAAGCTGAAAATTTTGAAAACCAAATGGGGTTTGAGACCCCATTCACCAAGAAACTGAAGCAAACCATCATTCTTTAATGCAAAGCTGGTTTTTTTTAATGCACCTGCTGTTATACAGGGCAAAATTCTCTTACATCCCTAGGACCAACCTGAGCATAACTTGCATTAACCCAGCGTTGATCCAATGTATGTTTGAGGTCAGGAAGGCCAGTTAACTTTACCTTCTTGACCTCCTGACATGCAGCTTTGTCCTTAGTGTTTGTCCCCATTATGATGTCATTCTCTAATCATTATATTGCCCTCTCATCATTTTGGGGCTCCACCCCCTCCAGTGGCTTGCGCCAGGGAAAAGTTCTTGTGGGCTAGAGCCAACTTTGTAGTGGCAACATTCTGATTTGACTGAGGTCCAGCGGCCTGGGGTAAACACTTGTGGAAAACGTCAATCAGGTCTTAAGCATGTGTGCAATTGAATTCTGGTACCTAACCGTTTTCTACTACA